>OENT01000290.1:0-71458 GCA_900239685.1 Rotaria macrura
AGAAAGGTTTATCGCTGTATCATAAAAGCAAGTCTGAAATCAATGAGAATTATATGCATGAAGAAATCTTTATGTGATCTAGTTGCTGAGGATTGTCGTGCAATATGTGTGATTAGGGGTACATGTGAGTATCGTTCGTTCCTCACTTTATACATGCCTGCTTTCGCAAGACATTTTTTTACTCCAGATAAAGTCTGTCTCCTTTCATTTTGTCCGCGTTCTTATTTACTTTTACATTCAAGGCTCGATGACAGCGCAACCCTTTTTTTATCAAGGCTTAACCTATACTTAACGACGAACCTCGACTATTTTATGCTCTACATATTTTGTTTTTAGTGATCATACTTTTTGAATTTAACATTTTTAATTTCACCGATCTCACGAATATTAAAAGATTTCCTTAAAGAACAAAGCAATAATTATCTTTCAGGACTCATATTGTTGGCCGATCAAAATTTCACAGCCTACCAGAAGCTACACATGTGCCATGACCGAAGCTACGAGTGTGATTGTAGGAGTTAGAAGAAAGCCACAACCACACGAATATGCGTCCTCATCGTCACGTGGATTTGTCCGCATGCTCTAATCCGTAAAATCGATCTGCTTATGAATTTTAAAAACGTTTTCTTGAAATATGACTAAGACGCTATGAGACAGCATTAAAGCTACTTAAGCGTACACCAATAAAGGATGAATGTGTTATAACGATTGCTTTTCGTCTCTTCTCCACGATAATTAAACTGTTGAAAGATGTCAGACGTTTACGTTATGGGTGTGCCTCTTTTTTTCATAGATACCCAGAGCAAGAAGGACTCGCACTGTCGCCGAAAATCAAACTCTCTATGATATTCGCACACTCTCATTTTGTGTTCCCATTGAATGTTAAAACTTTATAAGAATAAATATTTTTAATTGCGGTAACAGCCTATTTCGATATAGTTCATTCAAATAAACCATAGTCGTGAAGAGAATGAGTTCTGCCCCTAAGCATCATGAACAATGTCATTTTGAAGCCGAGCTCCCTAAGAAAATAAATATTACTAAAACGGAGAAAAACATGATCTCGATTGCTATAAATCGGAACTATGAGAAATTCCTTCTTTGCATACAGTAGAAAACTAAATAAAGAAAAGAGAAAAACAAGCGATGCTTCGCATAAATAATTACATTGTTATTGTCTAAATAGGTATATATGAAAAGGATCCTGTTGAATATTATTTTGCTTTTATGTACGTTTTATAAACTTGAAAGCACAATATGCTATTGTCTACTTTTGAAACGTTACCCGATGAGATTTTGATGATTATTCTGCAATATACTTGTGATGTTTATACAATATTTTGGATAATTCCCTGATCAAATCATTGTCTCAATAATATTCTTGTTGATAAACGTTTGAATTTGTTGACTGCTTTCTAATATATTTGTCTTGATGAAGCTAAGTTTCACTACTATTACAAATCCGTATTGTTTAACAGTAGACTTATTTTGACAATTACTCTCTTTGAAAATAAATGAAATTGGTAAACGACTTCGACAATGTCTTCAACAATTAGTTAAATTTCTTGCTAGAGCGAAACTTCATCAATTGATAGAAGAGTATAAAATAGGTTGAAACCAGTTTCAATCTGCACAAATGAATCTGAACGACGATTAAATAATTAATCTCGACAAAGAACAAAATGAAATGTTTCTACATCTAAATAAATTATCTACCTAAGATTACTCTATATATTCGAGTCTTACGAAAGATGCTCGTCTCAAATGTCATTATTACACTCATGTTCCCCATTTTTCTTTTGCACTGAATATATGGGTTCTTTCTAACATGTAGAGGACACTGGGGTAAATCAATTACATTTTTCAAAACTTTGTCTTTTTTCTCTNAAGTGTTCTCTATCCAGCTGAATGTTTAGTTTTTCGAAATGTTCCTCAGGAACAGATCGGCACCAGGTTTTCAGACCCCACCCTCACCCATGATTGATTTACTCCATATGGAGTGAATCAATGATTCTGCTGATGTCATCGGGTAAATCAATTATTCTATATAATTTTACCTGCATTGTATAAAACCATATTTTTAAAGGTTTTGTAAATCCTAAATGAAAAATCTTCACTTCATTAGAAAGCCAAAACATTTTTCTACAATTCTAAACTAATCCAAATTAGGTGGAATAGAATGGGACCACACGCAGAAGAAATTTCCAAGAGCATTCAGAAGAAAAATTTCTTTGATTTACCCCAGATGGGGTAAATCAATCATTGCACTGACATCATCGGGGTAAATCGATTATTGCTGTTAATTTTGCTGGTACCTTGATTCAGAAATTTTTAGGAGATCCCAACTTTAGTTTAAGATGATGCTGGCACCAAAAATATTCAGCATGTCGAAATCTATCACTTGGAACTACTTTCAAGATTAGTACAAAGGTGAACTTCTTATTGTAATACATACTATCAAATAGCAGTAAATAGCAAGATGTTTTTTTTTTCATGCATTTCACTGAGTTTCAAGTAAAATATTAATTGTTCAACTGTGTTTAAATACATAATGAGTACGATCTTAATGAGAATGTCACGAATTCACCTCATTATGTAACTAGAACAAAGACTCAAGTCATTTTAACTTTAGAAGACTTCATAGTCCGCAGAACCTGGCCTTTCTAGTAGTCGTAAACGTTAGAATTGAAAGTAGTGTGATTGGAATGGTTAGGCTCAACATGCATTGAAGCTAGACCTTATCTGAGGAAGAGAAATCTAGGTTGATACCACCTTTTTAGAATATATGTCACTTCTATTCTATATTTGTCAAAACATTTTGAGCATTACGAAGTTCAGTAACGTTCTCTTCTACTACCTTTAAGTCTAAGATTGTTTACACTGCTGTTAGGTAATAATCTAGTGTCTAGAAGTGTACTTCAGAATTTCTCATTTATGAATAGAGGACGAATACGTTCATCTTCTTAACTCTAATAAATGATCTTTTCTCCTAGTAGTAGGATTTTGAGAGTGGCTCTTGCAGATTAAGGTAAAAGACTCATGATCACTTTTTACAATCAATGATATTGACCGATGCATAGAATGCGATACGTATTAGTAATACAGAAATTTAAATAGAATTCCAGTTTTTAATAAGGAAATTTTTCATTTAAATTAGTTCATTAGCTCTAGAATCAATCGACAGAACATTATAATGTTGTCTAGTTCTGGACGTTAAACTTTTACTAGCGCTTTTCGGTTAGAGTCAAGTAATATATTCTGAGCGGCTTAGGAGTTAGTATGATCAACCGGTTTCCTGTTTAAAGTCCGTGTGGCATAAAAGTATTCTCGCACTTTGAAATAACAGGAAGCTCTGATCAAATCTTTTGTTTGAACCTAAAGATCGGGTTGACACTGAAAAGTAACAAATTTTCCTTATCAGGAAATCTTGCTTTGGTAAAAGTTAAGCTTGGATCGCAGTTACAAATGTTAAATACTTCGACTTGTAGAATCCTTCTATCATCTGCTTCTCCCAATAGTTGGGCATAATAGTATATATTCTCAATTCAATTTTACTATCATTAATGTCTTTATCTCAAGAGGGTTCCTCTGATGCATATTCATAACATGTTTACGAAATAGAATAAGTATCAGATATAATATTGTTCACGCATAAATCACTAAGCAGAACCTTGTAATCAGATAAAGCATTTCTTTTTGTAATAATCATAATTTTTCTTATGATACTATTGTGTGACAATAATAATATGAAGATATCTTTTTGCGAAGAAAGAAGGATGTTTGATTATGTATTTCTACACAGAATGAAGATAAATCTTTGTAAAAAAACGTTTGCATCAATCTGAAGAATATGTCGCTTCAATAACTCAAAGAAACTTCCTAGTACTCTTACTATCTTCTTCGACCGGCAGATAAAATGTATTCTACTTATCAATCAGTTCTTTCCCAAGACTCGAATTTCAAAACTTCTTTCATTTCACTTCTTTGCTTTGGGAAGCGTTGAACAATTTTCTATTCATTCTGGAATCGAAAAACTTATGCTTTCTTAAATGAGTAATGCGTAGTACTTTCTTTGAATTCTAATATGAAAACTTTGGTAATATTCATCATATAAGTAGTAGATGGATTTGCTGCTGCTCATATTGAAAAGCTGAATTCATATCGATAAAAACCTTCACTCTCGTTCTGATAAAATGCTCTTTCTTTGACATTCAAAGTTTGGAGTTCAAATTCTTTAACTCCATTCAAAAGTTAGTATTATATTATGGAAAAAGAAATTTCCAAATTCTTTAAAGCTAAGATGGCTAAGGATTCCTCATGTTCGATTTTATGTAAGCCTTTTGCCAAATCCTGAATATTAAAATTTTCTGTTGAATTTTGAGAGCTATTTTTGCTCCACAGCAAATTGGTTTTTAAATAAGGTACGAATAAAATCTCGTTATCGAAAAGCAAATACTTACTGAAGACAATTTCCCTATTATCAACAGTTTATAAAACATTGCTAGTTACATAATATCAAATTTTTCAAAATCGTAGGAATTATGAGCAACTAGTTTTTAATTAACTATAAACAAAGGCAACGAGACTCAACTATTCTACGCTTGTACTAGATTGTCATTACTACGTATATGATCGAAGGAGTATAAGAGGAAAGACAGATGAGTATCAATCGAGTGACTCGTTGTTTAACGAGAGCAAAGTTAAAAGACTTGAAATTGGCACGGAATAATTATACATCGTTATTTTCTTTTTAATGTTGTACTACAAAAATAAGCTGCGACGAAAGGGATTTAACAGATACGCTGTCGTTGATGAGGACTTCAAGTTCTACTAGACCTTCTATTAAGGAACTTACATCGACACTGGCAGTAGTTTTACAATTATCTGACCGTTAAAACCATACATAGAAGGCTTTAACCTCAATCCTCTCATATGCGCTTTTGGCATCAAACAATAATTAGAAAATGTGAATGAATCCTCACGAGCTAAACAAACATATAACAGGAAAAATTTTATCTAATGATAGAATATCTTTATTAAAGCATTATACTTCAATAATATTACCAAACGTTTTTAGGACTCAGTAAAATGCATGAAAAAAAAACATCTTGCTATTTACTGCTATTTGATGGTATGTATTATATTAAGAATTTCACCTTTGTACTAATCTTGAAAATAGTTCCAAGTGATGGATTTCGACATGCTGAACATTTTTGGTGTCAGGTTCATCTTAAACTAAAGTTGGGATCTCCTAAAATTTCTTAATCAAGGTACCAGCAAAATTAACTGCAATAATCGATTTACCCCGATGATGTCAGTGCAATGATTGATTCACTCCATATGGAGTAAATCAATCATGGGTGAGGGTGGGGTCTGAAAACCTGGTGCCGATCNAGAGAAAAAAGACAAAGTTTTGAAAAATGTAATTGATTTATCTCAGCGTACTCTACACTGTTCTATCCTCAGCTCGTCGATGTATGAGTCGTCTCATTCGAATGTTGAAAATGTTGATTACTTCGAATTTGGATATTCTTCATGATGCATTACCCTCCGTTAAATTTGAACGTTTCCGATATTGTTTTTCGATTCTTAATTTCTATTTTCCGATTGATGTACTTTTAATGGACATAAAACAAATGTTAATATGCAAAGAAGACATCGATTGACTAAACTAGGCCTATTCAATTTTTCAATCAATATGCAATGCTATGTCGCTACGCTTGATTTACTTTTTTTCCTATATACATTGTATGAAGTCTGAATTCAAAGAACACTATTGAGTGGCACGAAGTTTTCATGGCATATTAGAATGCATTAGTAGAATCGACTTTATCACGGATCATGAAATATTTATTTCTACGAGTCAAAAGGAAATATTAAAACTAGTACAAAACGAATGTATTCGAAGGAACACAATACAGATGGATGAATATCTGAGTGATCGATTTCACTATTTGTTAGATAATGCAATAGAAAACGAACGATTTGATATGGTTTTGGTGGTTTATTTTCATCGCGAGAGTGCACCTAATTTATTTCAACAATCATAGTGGAGTAGAGGATTCATTTGGATGATGCATGAAAATAGATGAAAAAACTATTCAAACGATTTCCTCAACTCGTTTATCGATCTGATAATGATAGTAATGATCCCTTACTATCCGTTTGTCTCAAAGTGTGCGGTTGTCAATATCATCTAGTGGAGTTGTTTATCGAATTGGGATGTGATTTACAAAAATAATTTAAAAGGAGACAATTTTATTGATTCATTAGGATTGCAAAGAAATCGAAAACTTTTGAAAAATCAAACCGAACGAGGAGTTATCGCTATGGATGAAGTCTCATATGAAATAAAAGTTATAATGGCCAGACCAATACAATGACGGAACATTTTTGGCTTGTTAATTACGACAAATTTTGAACTGGCTCAATTTTCAGATGTTAATCTATCGACCATAAATATATGCATGGTAGATTTTTATACTAAAAGTTCTCAAAAGGAAAGTTGCTGATCGTTTCTTTTGTTTTGTCTGTTGAATAGTAATGTTTGCTCTTATGGACAGTCGACACTTTTTAGTGTTGATATGTATCAATTGTTAGTGTCGATTGTTGTCCAGCATTGTTATTGCTAAATGTGTTAGTTCAAACGATATATTCTCTTCTAGTACATTAACATGAATTCGTTTTTTATTATAAAAAGAAACTACGTCTTAATTGGTTACTCAATAGTTCAATAAAATTTTTAAAAGTATTTCACTTCAAAAATGAGCAGACATGAACTAATTTAAAATATTCGACAGTTAGCAAGATCTTTGTAATGTTGATATGGATCTCTTGCTACTTGTCTACTCACACAGTTCTGACTTAAAAGCTCGTTGGATATCATTCATCATCATTGATCTAATTCACAACTAATCAAAGAATATGTACAGATTAATTCCGTTACATAAGTTCTATTGATGGATGAATATGTGAGAAATTTATCATCGGAAGTAAAACTACTTTGCCACCGATATTTTCAGTAAGAGAAAAACCGTATGATGAAATTTAATAATTCAAATAGAATTTTGCATTATTTAAGTTAATAATGTGAGTGTGAGCAACGTCAGACTCATTCGCACCCTTTTCTTCACTTAAAGATTTAAATCATGATCATTAAATATATTCAAACATGTTGACAAATGAACACCTACTATGATTACTAGCGACTCAATCTTTCATATTCTCTTACACAAAATTGTTTGTTCTGTAAGAATGATTCGATTATAACTATGGCGAAACACTCATGTTCGAACAATAAACTAGTCTATATTATGTCAAGCATATCCACTAAGATAGTGAAATTAGTGCAGGAAAATGAAAGCACACAAAATTAGATACGTCCTGGGCGTCTATAGTTGACTCTCTGTGAATGTAATGTTCAAGCGGGGGAGGGTGTCACAAAAGATGAGTTCCTAAACTGACTTTACATATAGAATATTAGGTTTATCATTGAAATTTTATTTGAATCACATTTTACTTGACGATTAATGTCGTATGGTTGAAATTTAATTCTATTGAATATGAAGCTAATGGAAAACTAAATCAATAAAAATGATTTCATGATCATCAATCAATGATTTTTATTGAAAAAGAAAAACAAATACTACAGGCATACGAACATGAAAAACAAAGCATTAAAAGTTTATCTATCAGGATCCCCATAGTTTATTAATAACTTTTTCCTTCAATGTCTTCGGTTGTCTGAAAATAGAAGACAAGAGTTAGCAAAAACAAAATTAAAGAAGACTAGAAACAAAAGATAGTATATCATACGGTTTCGTTGCAACTGGTGTTATATCGATTGGTTCATTATTTCTTTGTCGTCGAGAAAGTTCAGCAATAAGTGATTCACGAAATAGGTCCTTCCATGGACGAATGGATAGTTCATGTTGTTCATCTTCTTCTTTTTCAAGTTTTTCTAACGCTTCATCAGGCAACAAACCAATCCAATCGATTTCTTCTTTCTAAACATAACAGAGAGAATTATGACACAAGACAAATGCTACACAACTTACAGGCACTTGATATTGCTTATATTTTTCGTATATAACAGATCGTTTTTCAGGATCATGCGGCCAAAGTTTTTCCTCATGATCAACTAATTTATGTAACATTTGTCGACGAAGATCAAAACCGAATTTCGAATTAAGATCTTGCAGAGGAGTCTGCAAAAAAAATCAATTCGAATAAATATGCTTTTTCTCCTTGCAAAAGACAGTGTATCAAAGAAAAACGTTGACATCTGTGCACTTGAAAATTCCTAGACATTTATTTCTTTTCAGAAAACTAACAATTTATGTCATAGTATCAGTTCATAAAGAAGAAATAAATCTAGTTCGAGCTAAACAAAATGGAAATTGTATTCTATATGTAGTCATTTTTGTTTGCTATTTACTTAGTATAGATAGTCTTCGAACAAGATAAATTACGACTTATAACCTCCATTTACCATTGATTTTGTATTTCTTACAACAGTATTCAACAATGTTCCAACGAGAACAACAAAGCAAGTTGAATTTTTTTTCTAAATATTATTATTCTTATTTCTCTACACATTACTAGACGTTCAAACAGTTGTCCACGAAATTAGAACTATGCTTGGAAACTCTAAAGCTAACCAAACAGATTTATAAAATAACTTCAAAACTAGAGTTGCTTTTCTCTGATGAAATTTAATTTTTCTTCTATGAAGACTCGCTTATCGGGATTATATACTTTGAGAATATAATGATCAAATGTTGTAGCTTCTTCAATTTTTGTAACTGTACGTCGTGTAACACAAACAGCATAGTGTTGATTAAGAATTTCACTATAAAAAAGTAATTTCATAAGCTTAGGTACCGAAATAAAACATCGACTAAAATAATATGAACGAAATCAAAAACAATGAAGAGATAGGAAAAATTATTTATTGTCTTACTGATAATCATCAACGACTTTCCTATCTTCATAACCAATCAGTACACCTTCACCACCCCATAAACCTTTATCAGCTTGTACTGTTGGTACAACAGTTACAGGCACATGTTTAATACGAGTCCTACATATAAATATCAAAAGAAAAAACAAAAGCATTTCTTATTTTAATAGTTTGAACAATTCGTACCAAACACCAGTTTCTTGATTGACAATAAACTTTCGTTTATCTCGTACTTCATGTACATCTTCTTTTTCTCCATACAGATGTTCGATAGCACGTCGTCTATAATGTTCAGGTAAACGAGCATATTGACCGTTTCCTTTCCATTTATATTTATCAAGTTTGAACACAAGCTTTTGAGCTGGCTCAGGATTTGTTGCCACCCAACCCTAGACAAATAGAACTGTAATTAAAAAGTTCATTCAAAGTACCAACTAACGCCTATTTCCTGTCCCATATATTTCCAGCGATTAGCCATATTGTATGCAATAAACTGTTCCGAAATATCGATGAATATCTTGATTTGGAACTAGTCCACAAATATATCATTGAATACGAAGAAAAAAACTACTGAACCAATGATCATGTCTCTATCAGATGTCGTCCATAATCAACTTGCTTGTTGGAGAATTTTCATTGTACGATATACAGAGAGAGAGAGAAAGAAACGGGCAAAATAAAGTTCAAGTTTTCTTGAGAGAAAAAAGATTCAAGTCTGATTATCAAGTTTACCAATAATAGTTCTGATCAGTCTAATAGAGATCGATCATTGTATTCATAATTCTTAGTAAAATTGACAGAGAACAGATGGCGTATGATTACGATGAGAGTACCGAAATTTAAAATTGCATTGTTCAATTTAGAATAAAAATATTGAATACATTCGATTAATTATCAATAATATTTTGCAATATATATTGAATTCATTAAATTATATTTAGATCAAACATATTAATGGCCATTGCCATGCAACCAAAGCGAAATCGGCGACTGTTTCAGTTACCATCTCTAGCACGTAACACAAGAGAAATTAAAATCCTTTTATCATTTGCCTTCCTGTCGTCATCGACGTTGTCGTCGTAACACAAACAGTATACACACATACAAACAGGGATTCGAAGACGAACATGTACTTCTTTCTCGTCGAACATGTACTTTTTTTCTCGCATTTTCTCTGTATTTCAAATATTCAATTTTCCTTTTCAGATGTGTATTGGTTAGGAAGGATAGAGAAAGAACGGGTACAATTAATTGTTTTATTAGCAGCATCCATTTTATTATCAATTCTTATTTCGACGCCTTTTCTTAATTATCGTTCATAATTAATAACAATGACTAAGAGATGCATCTGTCAACTTTGTACATGCGGGTGTGTATTTTTTCGATCTATATTAGACTTATGTGTTGTCATGGTCATTGAGAATTAGAAGACATCCATCTTAACGGTTATCTTTAGTCTCGTATCATTTCGCGATGTATAACGAAAAGTAAAATTGTATGATTCCTGTTGAGTTTTGATAGTGCTGAGAAAAAAATCTACTTATCTAGACTTACACTTTCAACAAGATCGTGTTTCATTTATTTACTCGAGCTTAAGTCAACATTTAGATTTTTTTATCGGTGCTTCGTTTTTATTTATTGCATTTACAGAAAAGGAGACAAACGAGTTCCATTATTTTAATTATTTTAATTTTTTCATTACATTCTGCTGCTCAGCATTCTTTTATGGATGACAAGTATGTTTTTTTCTCACACGTTCACCATAGTTTGCGTCAGTTAAACTTTTTTTCTGGCACAAAAAATAATTTGATGATTTCAGCCACTCTTTGTTTTTAAAACTGAATAGATATCAGAGTCTTAGGCTATCTGACGGTAGAGTATACACTATATTGTCGAAATGTGCTTTTTCGCTGTAGGGGTTGATAATATGACGTCAAATATTCTTGTTAGTCTAAACTTATGTTCATTGAAGCATCGACATAGTCATATCATGGAGATACCTCAACTAAATCAGTGAACTACCAATTGAGAGGGATAGGATCGGTTTTCGATGATTTGTCAGTCGATTGAGCTGTACATATATCTATTTAACGAATTGAAAATGATTGTCGTATTAAAATGAATTAATCCATGACTTCTCTATGAGTTTTTTTTGTATGATTATTGTTGATTTATTATTCTAGTAAACATCGATGCCCACATCGACCCTATGGTATTGTTGGCAAAAGTGATCAACCGTGTGCTGTAACTGAATATCGTACAGAATTTGTTCCTCGCGAAGGTGCAGTACGAGAATCGTTTAAGCCCGAATATGCCTTACAAACAAATACTGCCCCATTAAACGATGAAACAACACACAAGTACAATTTGACTAATTGGAGAAATCATTTTACTATCGATGCTTTCCTTTTCTAGACACGATTACATCAAACATGCACTTGACAAACCCCGTTCATTTAAGCCTGAAGAAGTTTATGTTCCTCATGGTGACTTTGACTCTCAAACAAGTTATAACAAGGAATTCACACGTAAAAAATGCTTATAGATCACTTTAATTAATGATTACATTTATCTTTATCGTTTTTCTTCTCTCTTTCTGTATCTATTCAGCCAAAGGTGGTGAACGAGCTAAATTAATAAAGCATGAAGGTCAAAAAACAATATCGGCTCCGTTTGAAGGTGATCCAACCTATAAAGGTATGTCAATTTAAACGTGTTCTCTTCTTCGTCTAATCATATATCAATATTTGCATTTCTCTAATAGCTGATTATCGTAAATGGGAACCCAGTCGGACAGAACCCATTCGACACGATGGTGGATATGTAAATGTCTTTTCTCAATAAGTCTTTTTCAATTCAATAGACTTCTATTTTCTTTCAAGGTCGCACCATCCGATCCATTCAAAGGTTCAAGTACTTATACATCCGATTATTTGAAACATCAATCAGCCATGCGTCAAGCTATTCGACCTGACCAAGCTGTATTGCAATCGCAAGAACCATTCGATGATCGCACTGGCTATCGAACAGATTATATTCGTCATCCACAACAGGAACGTTTTCAACGTGCTAGAGAAGAATACGTACCCAACAAATCAGCTCTAGATGGATTAACGACGCATAAAAAAGATTTTACAGCAAAAGAAAGTAAGAATGCCATTAATAGATAAGCCTATCTAATAGATTTAGTTATTGTTTTTCTCCATTTGTTGATAATTAGTTGATCGAGCACGTTCAATGAAACCGAATCAACAAGGTTATCAATCGAATGCTCGATTTGAAGATGCAACAACAAACAAAAGTGATTTTAAACGATGGGAAGTTCAACCGATTCAAACACATAAACCAGATGAATATCGTGCTAAAACAGGTGACATGGATTTAAATACAATGTACAATTCAGAATTCACACCGAAACCATTGACTAAAGTCAATGCTATTAGACCGGTCGAACGACGTGCAGTTGATGCCAAGTTCGATGCAAATACAACCTATGGTGGTGATTTTCGCAAATGGGCTGGAGCACGACCACCAGCTGCACGTGTACAATCGGGTTTTGAACCACCAAATATGCCATTCGAAGGAATGTCAACATATAAAGGTAAAATTCAACGACACAAACGACTACTTTGATTGACATGTTCTTTTTTCGTTCTCCCTTAGGTCACTATATTCCTCATGCTGGTGGTCCACAACGTTCATTTAAACCAGATGGCGTTGCTTATAAATCAGCAGCACCATTCGATGATATTACCATGTACAGAACAGAATATACACCGAAAGAAATCGAACCATGCCCAGCTGCACTTCTCGAGTAGATTATTTATCTTTGACATTTCATTATTTATGTTTTTTCTTCTTCTCAACTATCAATCTAGGACGCCAAGAAGTAATTTAATACTTCATCATACTGAAGCCAATGGTCATAAGTTCTATGAAACACAACAAGAAACAACACAGTCTCAATATCAACAACAACCTATTGCAGTCTAAGATTAAAAAGAAATCAGGTTATATATCTACATATATATAATGGATGCTCATGCAACAGTGAAAAAAGAATATAATCAAAACACTAAAAGACAAAATATTACTCTTCACTATCGTTTTCTTGTTTTTTCGTGTGCGTGTGTTTGCTTCTTGTCTTGTCAAGTATACATTTACTTATTCGTTCGTTTATTCATTCCTCGAAAGAGCTTTATTAGACACGTTCATTCTTTTTCTCGTTTCCTGGATCTATTTTTTTTGAAGAAATATACACTTTGTCTTGAGAAATAAAAAAATTATCAATTTGTTTTCTTCAATCATTAAAGTAATTGACATTAAATCAAAAGAAAATGAAAGAAGCTTTTACCCGTTCCTACTAATTGAATGACGCCTGAAAATGAAATTTTACTCTCTGAACATATATATATATATAATCTATCAGTCATCGAATTCTAACCTTGGTCGGTATTGATGCTTTTACTGATTGAACTTTGACTATTAATTCACAAATTATTTCTTACTAATAGTTGGTAGAATATTTGATATGTCTGGCGAGACACATTGCAAAAATAATTATTGTGACAAATATCGTCATGGTTTTTTATATGTTAATGTTACATATGACTGATTACTGAATCGATGAAGCTCGACTGAAGCTGTCAATGATCTATGGCAAAAAGAGTTATTGTAAAGAAATATTCATGTCGATTGTACAATATTGACACGTTTAAACATGTCAACATCTCTAGGAATTTCGTTATTTATAGAAATATAAAGTTAAGACAATTTCAACAAAAATTGTATCGAATCAGGAGATCGTTTCTATCGCAAGTTGTCACAGTAACATTTTATAGTCTCGTAAAATCCTATATATATATATTTGTATACATCGATGTTTTGAAAATCTCTATCGAACTCGTTGTCGATGAATCACCTATTCTGAACATTTCAGAGAAATCACTTGTTCACGACTACTAAGGTTTTTGAAATTATGGAAAACCACCCTGTGCTCTGGTTTGTTCTTATTTCTAGAGTTTCACTCGTAACTCCGTATGAACTTCTGAAAAATTTCAGATTCGTTGAACAAGTCTATTCATAAGCTATTAGGTAAAACAATCGAAAATGTTTTTTTTTTCATACGAAACAAATAATACATAAATTCGATAGTAAAGGTGAAAAACTCTTATTCTTTACAGCATACTTCTAATTTTATTAGGTTCCTTTTACCGATCCGATAGATATGAATGAACATTAAATTAGAAAAACAACGTCATAAATCGAATACGAAATAGAGCAATAAATTACTTTTAGTTTAAAATAATAGGATGACATGCAGCAGTTAATAGAACATCCACTATCTCTATTCAAATGTATGCGTTCGTATTTGTCTTGTTTTGTATTCCTAAGAAGATTCTTTTAGATGTAACTCAACTTAATCAATATCCTCCGTCTTTCGATTTACGATTGCATCTCTAAATACAAATCTCATATTTCATCTTAAATTGAGATGTTAATGACTGCATGATGATGTAATCAATCATAATCGATTATCTTATAAAATCTAATTATTCGAAGTACGATGGTTAATTGTCTTGACATTTCTATTCATCAGTTGTATGTTTCTTGAATATGTAACAACCTTTTCCCCTATTATTCAAAATGATAGCTAGATCATTGATTTAAACGCCTGACTTTTAAATTAGTGTCATCATTGCATATGATCTTAAAAATAAACTAAACAAAAGAGGAATCTCTATTGATATAATTTGTGCGATTAAAGTTTCTTTTCGAATGAATCTTTTATTTTTAGTGACATGCTTTAATGTATGTCGTTGCTTTTTGATCGATACATAACCTAATTAATCCAATCGATATCTTTTTGCATGATGAATGACATGTTTGACATGACTCGAATGCTGCAAATTAAATTCATCAAGTTTATTTTTAATTTTATTAACGAATTACAACTTAAAGTCAATTAAAGTATTCATGTAAATACGAACTATGTATTCAATACAAACATTACTTTTGTTGTTATACTAATTTTTGATAAGTCTCATTAAAAAAATTCTTTCAATGGCGAAGTTTTTCACATTTACTCAACATGAATATTTATCATAACTTTAAATAGGGTAACGGAAATAATAGTAGCAATGACATTTATCTCATTGCTTGATGAAAAAAAAATTTAGGATTAATGAAGCATAAAGTAGAAGCATTCGTGACAAGAAGAAGAAAACTTGAGAAACGATTCAACGTTCAGATGTATATTTTTGGGAAAGCTAATAAATGACTAGTTTATCGTATAGTCAACATCTCGAAAAGGATATTCTAGTGTAAGCACATGACATCTCTATAGTTGTACTAATATTCAACTAAGAATAAAAAACGAAATTCAAGGTTTTTTATGCAATATAACTGTCGTAACATCTCTCTTCAATGAACACTGTTTGCATTGTTGAAGTATGTATTTTCGAGAGGTCTCATAAATTTAAGTACGAAATGAGACAAAGGTTCTTATATCTTTACTTTTTTTTCTAAATTCTGAAATCGTTGACGAATTCTCTCTGCTTTCTTTTCATTCTTGAGTATGCTTAGAATCATAGATCGAGACAGATTCGATACAATACACAAGATTGAACTATTTCGCTATCATTCGGTAGTGTATTGTCGTGCTCGTCATAGATTATCTCCATAATTTCATTTAGTACTTCGCTATTGCCTTGTTTTATGAGCCATTTAACTACTCTCCTCTGGCTTCTGTTCTTTTGTATAGAGTGTCATGTTTTATCTAGTTTACATTATGATTTACCATTATCACTGCAGTTGTTTATATTTAATGAAAGATTATACTGTGAAATCATCGCTTCCTCTCCCATGGATAATTGTAAAAAAAAATGAGGAGCAGCTTCAGTGTATTTGTTAGCGACGACGAAGGAAAGACTGAAAAAAGCAGATGCATGCGTATTCGTTTGGAAAAGGTTAGAATAACAATATTGACTCTAACAACAATATTCAAGTTAAGCGTCAGAAGATAATGTTAGTCTATGGACTATTTATTTTCTCGCAAAATTATGACTCGATAAGATGTAGACATAGTTCGTCGAACGGAAGTTTCACTGTACCTATGTGTTTCATTCAAAAAGGAAATGAGGGAACAGCGCCTTTCTTAAAATTGCATTCACGACTTCGAAGTAATTACTTAATTATGCATGCCAACGGCTCAGAACAATCTAGATAAAAATGTTAGCGCAGTGTATGCTTATCTTGTCGTGTCTAATTGTCAATAATAAATCAATGAATAGCAATAAAAATCGTTTTGATTTATTTTCGAATACATCTTTACAATAATATCTCACTCTGTTCTGTTTATCAAAAAAGAAAGAAAGAAAAAATGATATTGACAAAAGTGAGAATGTCATATATAGAGACAAAAGAAATCTTGCTCATATAAATTAAAAATTCTGTTTTCACTCGCACACACACACACACACATGTAAGTGACAATATTTAATAGCATGAACAACAGCAAAAGACTCTACGTACATAAACATGTTGTACAATTAGGAAACAAACATCTGCTCTTGAACAAGAACCAATAAAAGATACAAAAAAAAACCGAAAAAAAAGTAATAGGAAGCTCTAGATCTGTTAAGAAAAAGAGAAAAAATGAGATAAGAAAAAAAAATTAGAATCCAAAAATATCTGACAACAGGCATATACAACATTGACTTATATTCTAGTAGTAAACAACAATAAAAGACTAGATCCGTGCAGGTAATTTTCATTAAAGCTCATTTTTAGGATTTCGTAGAAACGACTTTTGATCTTGTACGTGTTGATATAAGACTCACTCGTTTATCAATTGATAACGCCGACGATACGGATTTCTTTTTATCCTCGATAATAACACCTGGTTTATTCTTACATTTCGGTGGGACCAATTTTATTGTCGATGCTGACGAAGACGTGGACGAATTCGATCTGAATTCAATGAGTATACATACAGACGTAAAACGAATAGATCATTTGTTTTCTATTTACTTGTTTAAGCTCGTATTTACTGAAGATGATGATGTTGTACTAAGTTCATTTTTTTTCTATAAGACAATAAAGAACAATTAAGGAAAAGAAAGCATTTTCGATCAGCTCTACATACGACTACTCGTGTTATCGAAACTTTGGTATTGACTCTGACAAAAACAAAACTCAATAGAAGATCAAACATAAATTTGAAACAACATGTTAACCTACTTAGATCGATTGGTTTCACCGTTTATTCTTGTTGATACAGTACTGCCCATTGCTCGTGGTCGATCAGCTGTATAAATAATAGGCCACTCGATTTAAGTTAACAATACAAATACAATGACTTCTTACTTGTTGTTCCTTTCAATGGCATTCGACCATTCGTTAACGTAGATTTATTCACAAATTGTTTCTAATTATTAGATAAANTTGACCATTTGCTTTACTCTATACATTTCGATGTGAATTCTATAATCAGATATTTGCTGGAATGTCGAATTTTCGAACATTAAGCTCTGTGTAGGTTTCGATTCAACAGAAATCTTTCTGTACTTTAACATTTTGATACTATTCTTGTGAAACGATCTATACACTAGAATCTTATCGACTTGAAGTTTCCGGTTAGATTGCATTCCTTATGTCAACATCAGTTTATTTACTTTTTTTTGTTGTTCTTGAATTTCTATTAATTTTTCAAGTTCTTCACGTAGATTTTTAATTGTGATTTCATTTTCATCTAATTGACTAATCATTTCTTGTTTATACAATTGATATTCGGTAACAATCTTTGAATAAAAATTAAATTCATAATGAATTCGCTTCAACAAACGAATTGTTAAATCACAGAGAAAAGTTACTTTTTCTAATGCTTCTTTTTCAAGTAGTAACAATGTATGATCATTTCGAAGATTATCAAGTTCAAGATTCTAATCAGTCAAAAAAGAAAAAGACGTATTTATAGTCCGATGATAAAAAACAAAGTTCGACTAATTACAGTTTGTATGAGTGACTGTTCTTTATCGGCAATAGATGCATCGAACTGTTCGCGTTGCAATTTACATTCTAGAATAGATTCATAGTTATATATCATATCTTTTTATGCAACCTACCTTCAACAAGTGCATCAATAGTTTGTTGATGTTCTTGTTTGAGATTCTCTAATTCAGTTTCGTGTGTCTATTATGAATGAAAGATAATCATTAAAATATAACAGACAATTGTTTATGAGACCAATTGATTATGTTACGCAACAGACAACGATGACCTTCTGTCCAACATAGACAGCGTTTAAAATGCCGCATCATATACATTCATCATCTTGTTCTAAGAACATCCTGATAAGTTGTTCTAATCGTGATTATCGTCTTATATAAGCGATTGCTCTATTTCTTGGTCGCCTGTTCATTTACTCGAAAAAGCACTGCTCTCTCTCTCTCTCTATCTTCTATGTAATCTCATTAAGTATACTACGATAATATATTTCTTCAGTTTGTTTCGAATATAAGATAATTACATTTTTCAATAAAACGCATTCCACTTGTAAGTTTTCTTTAGTCTAGAAAAGACAAAAAAAAGAACATACGTCTAAATCTAAATGTAGAAACTATTTCAAGAAATATTTCATACTTCTGCCAGAAGTTTATTTTCTTCTTTTAATCGTATTAATTCTTGTCGACAGTCAAGCTCTGCAACGAAAACATGCGATTATACTTAATCTAATTTGCAGATATGTACAGAAGATAAAAACTAACGTTTGATAACTTTATTAGCCGATGGTGTAACAGTTGGAGTACATCCACCTAATTTACGTTTATTACTTTTCGGTGTTCCAACCGTTATATTGACGTGTAACAATGATTGATTGCTATTAGTATTACAATTTGATGTTTGGACATTTTTTCGTCTTGTCGAATAAGCAAGAACCGGTTGTCGACGGTTTGTTAGTCGAGCTTTTATACTGAAACAAAAATCGACTAGAGAATCAACCAACTTAGGAAACTTGGCGTACCTTGTATTCGAATCTGAACTGCCGTTAGTACGATTGATATAGTCATCTTCATCAATAAGAATGGGCAATCTTGCAAGTGTTTCATTAAGTGCTTCTTGATTCATCGGTCGAATAGGTCGATTATCATAATCTGAATAAGAATAATCTTCTTGTGGGCTTGAAATCATCGGATCTAGATCCATGATTTTTTGTTTTCTATCTGAAGTAAAAGAATATACGTAGAAACATTTATTTATATTTTCTTCGAAGTTTGTTTAACAAGTATAAATCATAATAATAAGTCTTTTTCTAGATACATTTATACGTTAACAATCAAGTCTTTATCTATCTGACACAAAGCAACACATTTCTTTTTAATTATTGCTTGCAGCACGATAATGCTCATCATCAGTTGTCGAATAAATATGACCTTCACCGGATAGAAATTCCAAAGTTTGTCTATAGACAAAAATAAAAATGAACGAATCAAACGATAAAAAACGATCCAATCAACACATACTTGACTTGATTTTCACTGAATTGCTTCAATTGTTTGCATATTTCAGTAACACTATAACCTGCCATTGTTGTTACAGTTTTTAAAAGATTAAGAACTGCATTCTGCACTGGTGTAAATCCATTCGATATTGCTGCTGTCTGTTGTGTATTATGACTAACACTGGCATTATTACCTTTACCCATATTCATGCCACTCTAATCGTACGAAAAATGAAAACATAAAATACATCATGATTTTTCTTGACATATAAAGAAAAACGTACAGGTTCGCCTTGTTTACGAATCGATATACTTGCATGTATACATTCAATATTGTGAGCAATCAATTCATTTAAAGATTGCATTTTACTAACATGATGCGCAACAACGTGTGACTTGCCACCGAACGTTTTCACTTGACCAACCACTTTTATGTATGTCAGAGGTTTTAATGGTTCACCGGAATCCTGAAAGTGAAATTATTTTTTTAGTGCAAAGATTTATTTCTGTTTCTAATCAATAGGAAACCTACATCGTGCCACCATTTAATTTCCATTAAGCCACCGGAATGATCATCAATACTATATGTAGCTAAACTACCATTAACTTCATGATTTGCTTCACGAACGAAACCCATAATCATGACTGTATTGAATTTTAAATGCTTGTAAACGAAACAATTATCCGATTCGGAATGTTTTGCATTAAGAATAGTCGCAATCGTACATGTTAATACACCTTTAATCGATGAACGCTAGAATTAAAATAATATGATTTGTATTTAGATCAATAAGATAATTATCATGTGTCATAACGAACCTGTGCATTAGCACCATCACCTTCACCACCAGCTTTTCGTTGTTGAAAACCACTGCCACCTCCTTGTTCTAAAAGATTGTATTTCAATGATTAAAATAATCGAACTAGTTTCTTCGTAATTACCCCAGAGAGCCATATCTTGTTTATCTGTTTTTTATATTTTGAATAGGAACTATACAAATGGAATTATAATGATGGATTATCTCACACAGAGAGAGAGAGAGAGAAAAAGAAGAAGACACAACAATAACAATCAGTCAGTCAGTTGGTTTGTCTGTCTATATATCTATCTATCTGTCTATCTATATATATATATATATATCGATGCTGTGTGCCTTTAATCAGCCAATAGATTTCAATTAATGCCATTCTATGTCTATAGGTGCCGTGTGCAGATGGAACAATAAACTTGTTTGTTTATAGTAATTAACACCATTTCTATATTGTACAAAAGACAGTTGTTATCTTGATTTTTATAATTAAAAGAGTAATTACATTAAAGAAATGATTCTTCGAGATTTTATGGTTTCTAATAAAATTTAGACGATTATGATGTCTTGATATTTTACATTGAAAAATTTGTTTGTTTCAATATTATTTAACTTCAAATTTGAT
Source organism: Rotaria macrura (assembly GCA_900239685.1). Classification (NCBI taxonomy): domain Eukaryota; kingdom Metazoa; phylum Rotifera; class Eurotatoria; order Philodinida; family Philodinidae; genus Rotaria; species Rotaria macrura. The sequence continues at coordinate 20,898 of OENT01000290.1, forward strand.
CGCTGAGATGTTTAATACTTGCTAAAGACAAGATCAATTGAAAATGAAAAAATTTTTATCACATTAAAATATCGATGGTTTACTGCAAAAGAAATAAATCAATTGAAAATGTCACTCTGATCCATTGTTGCATTGTCATTTATACATATTATTCGTGTTACTGTAGTTGTTATGAGTTGCTTTTCTAATACTAAATAGATTTTCGTAAATGAATCCATTCAATAACGTAGTAATTATTATACAAGACGATCTAGTTGAATAAACGTAACATGTAATTGACAAAGACTATGCCATTGCCTGATACAAATCCGCACTAATCGCCTATAATGAAATAATACAAATGCAAATAATGACCTATTTCAAACGAACAAGGTCATCTTGTCGACTATATTGATTATGATGTAAACTTAAATACCCATTTCTTCTTATAATTATACGTAAACGTTCATGTACAAGTGCTCTAAATCCGTTTGATGGTGTTTATTACATTGTAGTACGAAGTTTCTACTACGAACGTTTTCTCATAGTTGAACGTGAAAAATGTTCAGCTATCAGATAAGATTAGTTTCTATATAACTTTTCTTCACGATTAGTTGTGACTGTAATCCAAGGCTTTGCTATGACATGTGATTCACAAAATGCACAAATTGATTCTCCATACATACTATACTTAGTTGAAAATATTTATCCTCTAGTTGAGTGCATACATTTTCGAGAATAAATATTATAAAAAATACAATTGAACAAATGAATACCTATATGAATAATATTAATTTAATCAGATAAATAACATTCTTTGTGCACGTATTCAAGGAAATCGAAAATAATATTCAAATGCCATTGGAGAAAAATGATCTTTTTTTATAGCTTCTAGCTATTTTCTTCCTATGTAAGACGGAGCTATACATCATAAAAGGTTTCTTCCATCATAATTAAAATTTAGAATTGATTCTAATCAGTCATTCGAATAATCAGATGTAATAAGACTGAATGTATTGTTTTCAGTATGTTCATATAAATCAACTCTGTAAAATTCTTGCCTCACACGCAGATTATCAGAACACAGAATCAAATTTGACGTTAATGACGTAATCAAATATATGCCGTACCTACAGATAACATTTACTAGGATTGAAGTAACTATTTCATTTACAAGCGACTTATGTAATTAGTTGAACAAAATCTTTCCCGTTGACTTCAGATTATCGAAAAATGAAATAGTGAGTATTACATGACATATTTCTCTAATTTCCACCAGCAACTAGACATAAAAATAAATTATTGAGATACAGACAACGAATAAAATGACTAGAGATTCTACAGTTGCACAAAATCGCAATCGAAACGCGAAAGAACATAGAACTGCAGTATTCCCATATACACTTGTACTAGTCTGGTCCTAGGCTTTTATTTCTTGTCGTGTCCATCCGCAGTTGTTTTAACTCAATCAAAGTTCATTAATCATTTCTTGTAGCTGCAGTTATTTTTTGACTTTTGTCGTAGAATTGTTTTGTTTGTTCTATAATATTAACAAGTAATCTTTGTCGTCTTGATTTTAGAACTATTTTTATCCTACACGCAACAATTGACATTGAAAGGTCACCACGTGAGATTTTCTCAGTCGAAAATATGATGAATAGTTACAAAAACATGTTTTGTACAATTCGTTAAATCAAATCACTGTCTTGTTCTTTGATTTCCGCGATGAATATCTAGTAGAACATGTTTTTTATATTTTTTTCCATCGACGTACAGGATCCTGCGATTAATTATACCAATAAGGAAAAATAATTCCTATTTTGATTCGAACACACGAACTTATCGAGTTTGTGAACATTATTCGACTTCACCTAATATCTACAACTAGTAAAATGCAACACAATCTTCAGAAAACTAAGACTGATGCTCTCTACAAGTCGAGATTTATGATTCATAAATAAGTATTTTGCTGATCGAATCTAAACAAAGGTTCTGTGAAGGAATATTTATGCATGTACATAGTTGATGGTTCGGAGTCCTAGGAATGTAAAACGATTGCATAGTGTTTTTACAGACAAATTCTTAATGTTCAAATTTAGACTTACGTCTGAAAATGATTTTCTTATTCTAGTAGACTCTTGGTAGTTCAGTAGTCGATCGTCATTTGTCAGTCATTTCAATTTAATATATATATTCACAAAGTGATTTTGTTCACAACCAAACACAAAGTCAATATCCGATCCAGCCATTCTTCATCACAAGGTTTCATATGGGCGTTACTCGAGAAACAGACTTCATTGTTTGTTTTGTCTGGTCATGGGCAGCGAAAAAGTTGTTTTTGGACAATGTCAGCAAAGAAGAAAAAAATTCTTTTCGTGAAAACTCTCAGTGCATTCATTTATGCCTGTAGACATAGATTTAGAACGACAATTCAAAGAAAATGTCTTCTTACTAGTGATAATTACATTTCGAGGACCTTCGCTCTTCGTCAATAGATCATATTTCTATATGATTTCAAATTTCGTCCCATCCATCCATACTCACAATCTTAATAGAAAAACTATTTTGAAAACTGCATCCTAGTGTTCTTCATGCGTGCACAAGAGAAGAAATGATTGTAGAGCATGATTTATTCGTCTCGAATTAATACAAAAAACTCTTGATATTCAATGGACAAGAGGAAATATTCACATGAAGAATAGTGAACAACAATGAAATCTTCACAACAAGAGAGAAAATTCTCTGATTATAAAGTAAAGAAGTTTAAATAAATACACAAGAAGCACAATCAAAATAAATCTCCAGGATTTTCTATTTTATTTTGACATGATAACAGTAAAGAAATTCTCGAGTTTCTTGTTTGGATGAGTCTTAATGTTTTGTTTTGTATGTTTTTATAGTTATCCCCAAGATAAAGAAACAAATGAACATATGACAAAAACAACAATGGACGCTATACATTCTTTACATATACAAAAGTTCATAATAAATAGAAAACATAAAATAATACACAAATATATATTTAGCGATATCTCGTTGATCTCCTACTATCTTTTATAGTTTTGGAATAATCTTTAAATACGAGGAAACGACGATACAAAATAAATGAATAAAAACAAACCGAAAATATATAAACGCATGGCAGGAAAACGAATATTTCACCGGCATTCATGCCTTACATTGAATCGTTCTACAAATGATGATGATGATGATCATTTTGTTATTGATTATCTGTTGGTTTTTGAGATTTCTCATGAAAACCATCAGATGTAGTCGTCGGTCTATCAATATCTGCATATGATGTCGATTGTTCTTTCCACATTGCTGCGTAAATGCCATCAGATTTAGATAAAAGTTCATCATGTGAACCACGTTCAACAATTTGACCTTCACTAAGAACAATAATAACGTCAGCATGTGATATAGTTGATAGACGATGGGCAACAATTATTGTTGTACGTCCGTCGCAGACGTTTCTTAATGCTGATTGAATTTGTCTTTCAGTAAAAGTATCTAGATAGCAAGATTTTCAAGACAAAACTAGGCAAAGACAAGGCAGATCGCATTCTTACCAAGTGCTGATGTTGCTTCATCTAGTAGAACAATAGCCGGTGCTTTGAGAAGTGTTCGAGCGATGGCTACACGTTGCTTCAAAGGAAAAAAAACATGAGGAAGTCTAGAAAAGTAATTTTACTCATTATTTTCTTTGTTTTACTTTTTCACCGCCCGATAATTTTAAACCACGTTCTCCAACGATCGTTTTATATCCTTCGGGAAATGTATTTATACGATCTAAATATCAATGAGAACATTACATTTTCTTGATTGAACACATATTTATTTATTTCATACCATGCATTTCAGCAGTATTCGCAGCATTTTCAACTTCATGATCTGATGCTGTAACTCGACCATAACGAATATTGTATAGAACATCTCTATTGAACAAAACTGTATCTTGTGGCACGACACCTATCGATTGGCGAAGTGAGTTTTGTGTAATAGTCGAAATATCCGTGCCATCAATTTTGATTGAACCACTTTGAATATCATAGAAACGAAAGAGTAAACGAACTATTGTACTTTTCCCTTGAAAAATAGAAGCAAACAAATTTTATTAGTATTCTCTATTGAAAATAAAGAATGGTTAAAATTTCTAAATAATCAACCTGCTCCTGAAGGTCCAACAATAGCTAAAGTTTGTCCAGATGAAACAGTGAATGAGATATTTTTAAGAATCGGTCTTTCCGCTTGATAATAAAAACAAACATTGTCAAATTCAATCATTCCCTTAGTAATAATAATATCTTTAGCAAACGGTGAATCTTGTACATTCGCGCTAATATCAAGTAAATCCAACATATTTTCCATATCAATAAATGCTTGTTGTATCATACGATAGTAAGTACCGAAAAAATTTAATGGTCCATACAATTGAAGTATATAAGTACCATATAAAATGTAATCACCGACAGTCAATTCATGTTTTACACTAACAAGCCAAGCACAATAAAGTGAACCGATTGTTAAACCGCCAGCAATTAAAACTGATTGAACCGCATTTAATAATTGTAATGTGATTTGATTTGTCCATTCAGCTAATTCAATAGTAAGAAAACAAAATACGTTCACCTATGTACTTATTTCAGTATCGAAAAGCAATGTATCATCTCAGCTTTTCTGTTCGACATACCTTTTTGATATTTTTGTATTGCATCTAGATATTGTCCAGCTTCATATTGTTCGGCACCATAATATTTCACTGTTTCAAAATTAAGCAACGAATCAACAGCAGTTCCACTCATGGCATTATCAAACTTATTCATTTCTTTTTTATATTTTGTACGCCATTCTGTTATAAAAATTGTTGACATAAGATAGACAAACATCGTTGCAAATACAATTATACCGAACCTAAAGAAAATTTTCAAAACATAAAACATCCGTGATGAGAAATGAAAAACAATATTCTTATACCAAATATTAAATTGTACAACAAAATAGATAATAGCAATAGCTATATCGGCTATCGTTGGAAATATATTAAATAATATATACGTAAGTAGTGAATCGACTGAATCTGTACCACGATCAACAATACGTAATACTTCACCAGTTTTTCGTGATAAATGCCAACTTAGTGATAAACCATGTAAATGTGAAAATACTCGAACTTTCAATGTACGTGTTGTATATTGTTCGATTTTCGTCCATAAGGCTGTTCGAACAATACTTAGTATACCTGAACCGAATGAGCCAGAGCCTACTCATGAAAATAAAGTATTCAACACACAATTAAAAAGAACAAGTCAACTCGTCCTATTTACCTTGCAGAAATCGAAGAATCATTAAAACGGTTACTAATCTCCATGGCCAACTACTCGGTGAACGTAATCTAGCTCCAATATCTAACAATGTATCTGTTGTACCATTACCCGATTGAATTAATTCATCAGCTATTATTTATTTATCGGAAAGAAAAAAATATCTTATTTAGAATAATGTTCAGTTTTAGTACATGTGAACTTACTAATTAATTTCGTATATCTCGGTATTTCTATTGAAAGTACTCGGCCACTAAGAACAATTAGAATACAAACAATTATATTTATTTGTAGTCCACAATGTCCACGGGGCCATATGTATGGTGCTAATGTTTTAAAATGTCGAAAAAATTTAATCCAAACATTTACTTGCACCCTTTCTTCTTCAATTTGCGAATGAGGTCGATTTAACATAATCGCATATCGTCGTCGTGGTACGCCTGGTGCTCTTAGACCAATGAAAAATATTAATATTGTTGCAATCAATCGAAATATCCAATAACCAAAACGAGCAACATGAATTTCTTCAGTTGTCGAATCGTGTCGAATAATTGGTTGAAAAAACCATAATGGTGAACGATAAGATATCAATACAAATATTTCAATTAAAACTGAGATACACCAAAACGACAGTATTGTTAAACCATGACCACGTGATTGAGCTGTTGGCATTGTTTTCGTTCGTTCAACACGAAGTATTAATAGAGAAAATAGCCAAGCTATTGTACGAAGAACACAACGAAATATAGCATAACCGGGAAGCTAATCGAAATTTGAAGGCAAACAAAAGAAACGAAGATAAGTTTTCTTGTATTCGACTTAAAACAGCCAAATTACCTTTGTTTTTCCCAATGCTGTTGTTTCAGTTGCATATAATAGTATTGGTTCGCATGCTAAAAGAATAGTTAGTATGACTTGAATAGAATATAAAACAGATGCATCGATGTATTCTCGTTCAATTTTAAATCCATATCGTCTATTGAAACAATGAAATAAAACATAATTCAATACTAAACTAATCTAGATAAACATACTTATAAAAAATATATTGTATCGAACCCAAAATAAGTATAAAGCCAAACAATATTGACGTTGTCAATGTGTCGAAAAAGCACAATGTAAAACCATTTTGTGTCCAAACGATCATACCACCAGCAGATGATGTTTCATTCAGTGAACAAAACATGTTCGTTGAAAACTTGATAAATATTTAAACTGAATATAAAAACTAGAGTTAAAAGAAAAACAAAACATGCTATGTCATTCAAATTTATTCTTTTGCTTCTTTTTCTAGGTAGTTTATTTCACGATGAAAACAAATTCAAGTGCAATGGTAGATTAACAACGCATGGATGAAGAAAAAATTGCCTAGTCATCTAAATGTGACGATGGATTTTTATTTATTTCAATGCAATACATAAAAAACATGTTCTGAAGTCAATAGCTCACGTAATGTGCAAACAAGTAAAAAACAGTACCGAGTGACTCGGCAAGGAAACAAAAAACTAAACGACCAATAGAATGATTTAGTGAATACAACCAATCAATGAATGTAGGGGTTATCTATTCGTAATTAATTATAAGGACGATAATTGTAAATTTTTCATAGTATTTTTTCTTGTCGATTATCATCTTTTCAAAAAATAATTTCATTTACTATGAAGACGCTTCAAAAGTTCTTGGTCGTTTTGAGTGCTGCTTTTTGAATTTCAGAGTTGATCTATATGAGAAACTAAACAGATGTCTATCTTCTCGCAGCTAGAGCCCGTCGAATCCCGAGTTTATTAAGTCAACTGTTTTCTAGATCGAATTTCTATTGATCGAGATTTTCTAGATGTAGACTAGATGTCAAATCGATGATTCGGATTAAAATTGTTCCTTAGTGGACAACAGAAGGCTATCTCGTAAAATGATATCTACGACTATATCGGATTACTCATCTTGCTGGCTCCCGATAGACTCTTGATAAATCTAGATAACGTCAGGCATGTAGCTCACTCATCGAAATCCTTTTACAATTTTCTCTTTGTTTTTCGAAAATTTGCACTTCGAATAGATCGTGTTAGAGAAATTTCATACCTTGTGAATTCAATCATTCTCAAAGTTTTTAAAAGTCGAATCCAACGTATGAATGATTTAGTCTACAGCTGAGAAGCTTAATTGAAAGTGTTTAATTCATTAAAACTGATTATAAGTAGGACTTTAGTTCGTTTGTAGATGAAAAAAATAATTATAATGAAATTAAAAAAACTTGCTGAACAAGAAAAATAAAACTTTCTTAATCTATTGAGAACATAAAATTATTGCTCACCCATCCGGCAACGAATCTATGAGCTTATTAAAATGATGTCTTTGCGTATTGGATTCATCAAATTTTGTGATAATCTTTTATAATTATTCGCTAATGATTATCTAAAGCGTGTCCGTGAACGACATTCCAACAAATGAGAGTAAGAATGTTAAACAAAACAGAATAAATCTTGTTTAGAAAAAGCAGTACGCAAAGTCAAGCTATAGTCTGGATGTCAAAAGTTAGAAGAAAAACTGATTTCCTTCTGTTTTGTTTTATTATACAACATAGTGCATTATGCTAATATCACATGACTGCGACTACGTAGTCCTTTTATTTAAATATTTTCATGTTTTAGTCAGTCATGGGAATTGAGAGTCTCTGTTTTTTTCTCTTACAGTTTTTAAACTATTTTCTTTAGATTAAATTTAAATTTATCTCAGAGAAAAAATACTTTTCACTACAGTAGAATATGTATAAAATATGTATCTATTCTCATTTCAATTTTTCGATAGATTTCTGTCAAAAATCCGTGGCGTTTTTATCCAGTCTCATCTAACATCTGACAATGAATCAACACTAAAGACAGATGCAGGGAAGAATTAACGACAGAATTCAAATCGTTGTTAGAGTCAGTTAGCTCTTAATAATGCATGCCGATTATTGTATTTTATCGAAATCATCCATGAATCATGTAGTAAACTGAGTACGAACTAAATGAAACGTAGATCTTTCTCTATAGAAATGGGTCTTCTGCATTGAATGGCATTTCATTGCTCGAGACATCATTCGAATGATTTAACAATAACTTTATCTATTGAAATACCTGCATTTCAAACGATCCGTTTTAGAATTTCTCGGGGAAACATTTATGAAAATTCAGCAACTCATTTTCGGAGGAACATTTAAAGTACACCTCACTCTATTCATCTGTTTATTATATCCGAATCACTCACCCGTTTCTGAAACTTGTAAGTTAGTTTCTTTTTGATTTGTGAAGAATTAAAATTTTGCTCTAGCTACTAGACTTTTTTTAAATTTCTGCTTCACTGCTCTGAAATTTGAAATCATCCTCAGTTATGTTCATGTGCACAGTTAATCAACTTCCATTTTCATCGTGACATTAAATAATAGAACTTTTTAATTGAGAACTTGAAATGTTCATTGATATGCTGATGATACAAGTAGAAACGTGGAGTTCAAACAAAAAATTGTAGCAATAGAATTCATTGAACAGTTGACATCCATGAACTGAATGCCTGTAAAAAGAAATTATCTGAACTGAAGTGTTCGAAATGTTTTCAAAATCGAAAGTGACTCTTGCCGACATTTGCTGCACTCATATCGGATCTGAACATATGGAATAGAGTTGCTCTAGGTCTATCGGTTAGAAAAAGAATGTCAATTTTTGAAATAAATAATCAACAGTACAGATTTAGACGCACCGGAATGATGTGAGCCTATAGAGAACAAAAAGACTTTCATTCTGTCGTTCGTATTTTCTTCCATTACTAAGATAAATCTGATGAACTCGATTCCAGTCTCGTGATAGACTAATCATTTCTAAATGAGATCGTACATGTCTTCAATTTTGTATTTATGACATTTTTTTAGGATGACCCAGCATTGAAAAAAATCTTCCATTAGTGTACGACATATTTTGAATCGAGAATTTTTCTTGAAAATTCTTCTTGTTTTTTACTGGACATTTCATGATGAAATGAAATTGTGGATTATATTTTGTTGTATGTTTGAGTTCATAGTGAAAATTGAAAAAACGAACGAAAATTCGAACAAAAATATGTTTCTCAACAAGAAAACATGAACTTCATCCAATGAAAAAGTTCATTGTGTTTTAATCTTTCATCGAATTTGAAGCTCAAAACAGAATATTTCTTAGTAGTATAAAACTTCTATGGAGTAATCATGGCGCACGAATAATCGATAGACTTACCGAAAAATATTTTTTAACAATATATTAAATTATTAAATCAGAAAAAACAATGAATAGTTCGCTTTCAATAATTGAAGTAATTCAAATTTTTCATGTAAAAATATTAGACAGAATGTGTTCCAGAAGTCACAAGTTAGTAGCGAATGATTTTAATTATATTTTTTATTCAATTCACTGATTATATTTATTACTTTAATGCTTGATTATTTCTAAGATTTTTGTAACGTTTTTCGTTTGATGTTTAACATTGTAACGTCATCTTTATTTTCTTCTTATCATGATTGTACATCAAGGACCAATAAAGATGTGTCCAACAATGTGTAAGATATTTTACATTTGAAAACATGATCTCATTAAATTTTAACATGGAAAAAAAACATTAAATGATTCCTACTCATTTTCCGGGTAATTTCATAAGGAATTCATTAAAAAAAGCAAGAGTTAATACCATACAAAATTCATGTATAAATACATCACATGATTATTTGTAGGATGAGTCATTGCACATTGTATTGATTTGTCGTTTTCCTGACTGTTTCTTTCTTTTTTTTTAATAATTGCAATAGATCATGGCATCGGATCGAGACGATCTTATACTAAGTGTTCGACGTGGTGATTTAGTTCGAGTTCGGTATGAAACACATTGTTGAAATTTTATCGGAGAATAGGTAATGATCATAATTTAGCTATTTGGTTGAACAAAAAGAAGTCGAATTGAATATTCGAGATAGATGGGATTCGACACCACTGTAAGATTAATTTTTATCTTGATTCATTAAGTATTGAAAATGGAAAACAATAGGTATTACGCTTGCTTATGTGGTCATTTGGAAGTTACGCAATATTTACTCGATAATGGTAAGAATCATAAAGAAGAACTGACTCAATTTAGAATTTAATAAACTATAGAAAAATGAACAGGAAGCTATGGGGGGAGGGCATTTGCAAGGAAAGGAAACTAGCTTTGTTTTGTTGCAATGAATCTGAAAAAAGTGCAGTGATGATCATCGCAGCTTTTGCTAGCACAAGAATAAGATATAAATCAAAAATGGTATCAATAAAATGACGACAAGAATCCAAACAAATGTAGATATCAGCGATGGACAAGTTCAGTAAACAAAATTAGTATTCATAGTCGAGATATTCTGAATTTAGTTAGATTTGACTTGATTAATTTCAGTTTAGTTTGAGCTGGTACAAAAAATACTTGCAACTGAAATCAATAACATATTATTTTCATATTATAAATTGATACCTTTTGTTCCGTAGTAAAGTTGTGTTCTCTTTCTTGCTCTTAGATACTCTATATAGAGCTATCCATTTTTTTCCTCTCGGTAGAATCTGAATAGTAGTTATCCGAAAATTAAAAAAAATAAAACATCTGAAATCGTCCATGGTATGATCGTCTAATAAATAATTCGCATGAAGATGTTTTCATGACTGATCTATTTTATTAAAATCTATTAAAACTGAGCACGAGTGAAATTATTCTGCAAGCTAAATGTTATCTTTCATGTGACGATGGTTCTTACTTGCGAGACTATCGAAATTCACTGATTGACTTTACGATTCGCTGAGTTAGATCTCAAATTTCGAGAAAGATATTACCAATATCAGCCACGTTCACAAGCAATCAGATAATTATCTCAAATGTTTCTTATGAATTTGGATACGGTTCAACCATAAAGCTAAAAAAAATGTTCAAGTCAATGACTTGATTTGAATGGAAACAGCAAATGATTAATCTGCTCCTATTAGATATTGCATTGAGATATATCATGTTTAATTCTATTAAAACAATATCGATTAGAAAAACGGAGACTAGGACAATGCATTTTGAATCGATTGATTTGATTCTAAGAAGATTTTAGCATTCATTAAATCAAATAGAACTACGCTACGTTGAGAGATGACCGTAACGATTTACAAATAATAATGCAGGTTTTTCCATAATCGTATTTAAGAGAAACAACAAGGCGTCGATGTATAACCTGAAAATATAATGATATGATTCTGTTTCTTTTTTGGCTTTTAGACAATGATAAACATATGTTGATTTGCTCAGAATATGAACTGTAACTTCCTATGTTAGGTTCAGAAAAAAAAAGAAGAGATGATCAATGAATATATTCATCGATTAGTCAAACTGAATGATTTGGTGTCTCTAGAAACTTTTGTTTAATCATTCTAGAGTGAATCTTCATTTTTCAATAGCAAATATACTCTTTTCTATTGGCTAGTTTGATCTTCAGAGGTAAATTTGGTGGATTTTTTAGAAAAAGTCTTTTCATTAATGGATTAGCCTGTTACCATCTAGGATACGTCTCGAACTTTCAAAAGTAGCCATTCGAATTCTTACAATTTTGATTTGATTGATGAAGACTATAAATTTGTATTAAATATTCGTTTTATTTTCAGATAGTGAAGCAACGAAATTTCTAAGATTTTTCAGTTGACGACTAAGAGATCGATCCTATTTTTCGGAAGATATTCTAAAATCTAAAAGATCTCTCTAATGTCTATATTTGCTTTCTTGTTTATTTGAGGTGCTCGATGTGAAGCCAATACATTTGATGGAGAACGTTGTCGATATGGAGCTTTGAATGATACAATACGAACACTATTAAAGAACTATAATGTTTTAACATCACGCATCGTTAAAAGAAATACTTATGATGAATTTTTAAGAAAGTAAAATTCAAATATTGATTTATGTATTTCATTTGTTGTTATGCGGAAAACGAAATATTTAGACTCTATGAACAAGGTTTATATAGTGACGTAACATTCGTTGTTGATGAACGAATATTTCCTCTTCATCGATGTGTCCTAGCTGCACGATCATCGTTTTTCCATGAAGCATTAGAACAACGATGGCATGGAAAACGATTCATTAACTTGACAAAGGCAAAAGTAATTTAGTTTGTTCATCATTTTCATAAGATAGAAGAAGAACGAAGATGTACTATGATTTTAGTTTAACGCAGAAAGTTTTGAAGCTGTCGTTCGATATTTATATACGAATTGCTGTGAAATCACATTAGACAATATTGATGGTGTTAAAGCGTTGGCAAGAAGTTGTCGTTTACCTCGGCTAGTTGATTTAATTGAACGTAAGAAAAATGACATAGACGAATGGCGTAAGTGTTTGTTAGTTTTTCGAAGGCTGTTCTTTTTATTGCGAACAATTCCTTATCTTTTAGAAGCAACGAAAAAGGCATCCTCGAATATTTATCGTCTTGTACTCGAACCAGATGAAGATGATGATAGTTTACGTTTAGATTTTCGTATGTTAGCTGAACAAGCTATTCCATTGGAACTTCGTCATTGGGTATGAATACGAACGACTATAGTTATAATCAGAAGCAATTTCATACAGCGATCTTTTTTTCGTTGTTCCAGAATGCAAGCCTAAAATAGTCTTATTGAATAAGATGAGGTAACATTAAAAGTTGACAGCGTCAACATTAAGTTTGTAAAGAATATTACATTACTCTATTTTATATTTCGATCGAAATTCTTCCGCAATGAATGTGCAAAAATATGTTGAGTAGTTTAACAAGTTTGAGAGTGCCTGATTTTTAAAGTTAAATTGAAAACATTGTTTTCAAGGTATTCATCTATCGTTGAAATATATCTAATTGTTACACAAGAATATGAAAGTTACAGAATTTCTCCATTGATAAAATATCTCGATAGTAAATATGAGCTTGATAAGATATTCGAAATAATATGCAGTATTTAATCTCAATTAAATACCATATTGATATTCGATTTAGTTGTGCAGCGTAAATTTTGTTCGAAGAAGTTTGATATGTACGTTTCGGTGATAAAATTTCTTCAAAGTTCTATATTTTTATAAGTCGATTTTGGACAATCAAGCAACCTTCTTTTCAATCTCTATGTGAAATTTTATAGTGATTCTGATTCACTCATGAAAATACCCATTGAAAATTTCATCCATGTTCATATAGCGTTTCATACTTCATTCGGTGATTTAAAAAGAAGTTTATTCTAAGAAAAATGAATAAGAACTCTATCATCACTACTGCATTTTTTGGTATTAGGGATTGCTGCAAAAAGATTCGGAAAACGCCTTAGCGTCCTCCATCAATTTTTAACTCCTGGCCAACTTTTCGATACTAATATTGACAAGGTGGGGGTTGCTATCAGGTTCGACCAGAACTTTTGTCTTGCTACGTGACTGATTGATGCCAATATAGTTTTTTTAATCTTTAGGATGAAATCGACTCTAAGTCCTTCCACTTTAATTCCTAAGCGTAAATCTTCCGAGAAAATCAAACCCAGTTGTCCCTACAGTAACCAATTAAAAAAAATGAAGCGATCATTTTAGTTAATGAACTATTTGCTTAATTGTTAGTCTCAAATAAATGAATTGATAATCTTTTGTCATCGTTAATTCTTTCATAAGAATTTTTGAACATCCGAGATAATCTTTAAAAGATTACAAGAGTTATTCGATTGATATAGTGTTGCCAGATTTAACTTGTTTTCGTTTTCATTGTTTTGTTCAAGATTGCTGGAAGTGAAATGCCATTTATTGATCAACCTCATCTTGATATATTTTCCGATCTTGTATTTATTGTTGATGAATGTTATTATTTTCATATTCATAAAGCATTTATGTGCACTCGAACAGAATACTTTTCGGCTCTTGTTAAAAATCATTTTAATGAAATGTTACCAAATACAAACGGACAGAATAATGACAAATCAACTGTCATTTTAAAACACATTCGGAAAGAACATTTTCTTCCATTGTTACATTATATCTATTCAGACGAGTGTGAAGTAAATATAAAAATGTCAACCATTTCTTGTGTTTTTTTCTCAATTTCTTATGCTCTAGATTTCAAATGATTGTGTTGACGACTTACTTATTATTGCCGATGAATTACTTCTACCTGGTTTAAAACGGCTGTGCGGTAATACTTATTCGAAATTACTTAGCATTGATACAGTTATGGCGACACTTCGTCTTTCACGTTTATTTCAATTGAATAAACTTGAAAATCATTGTATAAAATTTATCAGTGATCACCTAGAAGAAGTACGATTGAATACGTTTCTCATTGGTTCCCTTTGAAATTTTAACTGAATCCTTCATTTCATTTCGTTAGGTATTAAAACAGGAAGAATTTAAAAAATTTGTACTCGAAGATGCGGCTAGTGTAGTCGATCGACAAGAAACCGATAGTATAACAATCGTTGATGATGTGAGATTTTATTTGGCTGAGTTTTCAACGGTGAATCTTTCGGATATGGATGAAACGTTGGAAAAGATGAAATTGCTCGATGATTTCATTGAAGATATGGGATTAAATATCCAATGAAAATCAAGACAATATTATCGATGGGTGGTGGTTTCTGGTGATTATAAACACGAGGTCAACGAATGAATAAATTTTCATTTGTTTGTATTTTTTGTACGAGTTTGAGCATACATGAATCTTTTCACAAAATATTTCGATTACCATGTTTTATTTGACAATAACAGTTCCTATTTAAATGAGTGTAAATAATCAGAGAAATAATTACGTTTTTTTTTTTAGAAAATCTTCAAGGTAAACGACGGATGTATAAAAATGAGAGTAAAAACATAAAATAGTGTCCTATGAGTATGTTTCTATTGATCTTAATCTTGACCTACGATTGAAATAGTATTAGCTGTTCTTTGTATTACTCATATTTTAATAAAAATAAATCAATCAAACAGAATATTTACGTTGAAACAAAGACACATAGGATTAACAGGTATGCAGCTGAAAATTCACTAAAGACTATGTTGCAGAGGAAATAGCATTGAAAAGATGTATAATAATTGATCTTAATACAACGAATATTTCGAATGCATTGCCATGCTGATTTATCGAAACGTTTGCATCGCTCTTTTATTCAATGCAGAAATATTGATGCTAGTTGAACATATTGGTAACATCGATATGAAGTGGAAGCAACAGTCAAGTGTTGAAATGATCACAACCCGTTGATCACACAACAACCCACATTCTTGTCGGATGTTGATTATAAATCTTCATATGTTGACTGGCTTCGAAGTTTTCATTGTATTTAAACGATAATGAAACATTCTAATTCGTAATAAATAATATCAATTGTTAGGCTAACCATTTCATATGAGGTCAAGTCCTGTTTTACTGACAAAAATATTCGTCATTTCTTTTCTCACGTAGAAATTCAGTTTATGTCGAACAAATCATCTTGATGAAAATTTCTTTATTATGCTTTTTTCTTCATTCGTTCTTTATCATTATGATACATGCTAAGTTGCTTTTTATTTCTGAAGTAATTCGGTGTTTATGATTTTGGTAGTGAAGACAAAGTTTTTTGTGCCAAACATCACAAGAGAAAACATTCAATAATTGCCGTCATTCTCTGTGTTGATTTCGAATACGGGATTAGTTTTAAGTCTTAACGATTTAGTTTGATTTTAGTTAAACTACTATGAAAGACTAAAGGTTAGAAATTCTGTATAATTTTTGAAAACTAATGTCGACGTCATGATTGTAAATTCCATGGTTTTCCAATCCCATTTAATTCCTGTCAGTCTCCTAGGAAAGCTGAAGAAGTACATTATTTGATTTGCTTCAGTATACATGATAAAACATTTTTTTAAGGATTTTCTTATATGCTTGAGTGAATAGAATATAAAATTGAAGGTGAATGCGTGGGTGTTTATATGAATGTGTAGGTGTTTGTGTCAATGTAGTAGTACGTGTTTGTTAAGAAAAGAACGCTTCGCCTGCTACTCTCTACCCACCACCCACCTATCTGAATGAAACATATTCTCATGTGGTTAAAAATTTGATCTACTTTTACACAAGATTTTTTTTTCTGCTTGTTTTTATTGACCTATTTTGACTTTTCGGAAATTCTCGCTCATATTGTTTGTTAATTAATTTGAATGAAGCACAATAAGTTTATTATTTAATGTTAGTAAAAAACTGACTCTCTCTCTCTCTCTCTCAATAATATTGAAAAGGAACAACTAGTTGAGTTATTATAAAGGTTGCATAGTCTAAAATGTAGTAAAATAGTTATGCTTTGCTGTCTTAACTTCACATTAATTCGTATTCTTGTCGAATAAATTGTTGCGAAATAAATCCAAGGATGGCACTTGTTAATAAGAATACGATAAGAATCGAATTGCAAATAATAAGCATAACATATCGTTTGCGAAGATACCAATAAATATTATCAGCTAAGCGCGTTACATTGGTCTTGGTGTTAACTTTGACACTGCTATCTTTATTATCTGTAACAACGACATTGTCGGTATATTCTGTAACTACGGTAATGCAGCATGAGTCAATAGTTGTTGTTGATTCATAGTATTCATTTTGTACAATTTTCGATCGTTTAGAACAGCAACCAATGGACTCTTGGATCTGCGTAACTAGCTGTTGGTCAGTTGAGCCTTTTGATGTTCTCGTATAGTTAGTCAGAATAACTTGTGAATTTTCATAACTATTGAGTTTAAGATTAGAAAGACCGATGGCAAGAAGAACAAGACATGTTAATGACAGTATAAAGACAAGAAGATTCAAAACCGAAAAGACGACTGTTAAGGCAGGAAATTTACGAGAAGTCACATACGCAAGACCAGCTGAAAAGACTATAGCGAAACATCCGATAACAACACTGTAAATTGATAATGAATATATCTCATCGAATTGTTGTCGTAGAAAGCTTGTATCATTGACGGTGATCGAAGCGGCAATCATAAGAGCAAAGCCACAAACGATTGTAAGACCGCTTACTATAACACATGCTAGTGTCTGATCTTTGAATGTGTTCATCGCACGAGGCTGCGTCTGTTTCTTGCTTGCGTATAGATTTCGTTCTATTGCTACAGAGTAACTAACTGCAACGAGTAATAACCGAGTGTGATTTGTTTATTCAAAAATCATTTAGCGTCAATCAAGCGTTTATTTTCTCTTCTTTCGTATCTTTTTTTTCTGTGCATTTCATTTATTTTTTTTCTAGTCAAGTAATTGAAGACAATAATGATTGCATTGCTCGATTCTTTTTTCGACGACGACGACGAATACGTTCCTTTAATTTTATCGATGTTTCATAAATACACGTTGACTATAAGCATGAAAGGAGAAACGTATTGATGAAAAAAGAGTGCACTTATTATTTCGAGCGATTCATTTTTGTAAATTTGCTAACTTAAATCCAAGATTTCGTTTTCTCTTTGTAAACTTAATTGTGTGAAAAGCAAGCACACTTGATGTATTTAAAAGAACAGCTTTCCAGATCAATAATGCCATTATTAGAAGCGTAGGAGGTAAAAAGAAAAATGAAACCATGTCTAGTTCAAGTGAAGCGTGACAAGCAATAAAAAAACGCACGTTTTTACAAGAAAGAATGTTGAAATGAGCGCTGTTTAAGTATTTTTTTCTTCAAAGACATCTGTTGTAGTTTCCTATCAAATAGATCATCTATTAACGAGTTCGGAAGTCTCACTTTAGAATAATCAGTAAAAAACCCAAATATTTAAGTTAGTGTTTCCTTAAGCGAAGAAAAACGATAGATGTCAATCGTTTACTAATAGGTAATGGTAGATCGTTCGAGAAAATATTCATCGTGGACCATCATCTGAGTTTATCAGTTGCCTGATCAATTACAATCCTCAGATAACACAAGATAAACTGTTCAAAATAAAAGTTTTGTATTAAAGCAGCAGGTCAAGAGACAGGTAATCGGACTGTGTGAGCGATTTAAGTCAGAATGATTCTAGAACATACTAAAAATATAAAAGATAGGAAATTTTGATTCGGAGAATCTTTCAGCGAGTCAATGAAGGCAGATGGAAATTAACAAAAGAATATATGTAGACAATGATTCAGTTTGGTGGGGCCAAAAATAATACTTTCTTTTCAGTATAATTTATAACTGAGTTAATCAAAACCATTAATCTAACTGAGAAATTCAACAGTAGTTCGTGACATGTTTATTGCATCAAGTCTTCGCCTTAATCAGTGTTCTATTGTCTCTATTTTGTTTGGCTTATTTACCGGCGACTTTTTCATTCTAACAACAGTTGATTTGCTTGATTTCAGCAGCTCAAACAGACTTTTACTTCTGAAACATTATCACCTTAATTCTAAGTGAATAATTTTGATAGTTGAAAGATTTTTATACACTATGATCCTATGATATTTTCGCTTTGTCAAAATTCGAATATCTATAGAATGTCATGCATAGATTTTTGTCAAAATAATTCACATAATTATAGCAGAAAAAACAACCATTCGATTTACTCCACACTGCGATATTGAACATTCAAGAAAATTTTATGAGTCAATGTTTTTCGAAATAATCAAAAAAATTTATAAAGCGGCACCTTTCGAAACAATAGTCAAACAACATATGAGTATTCGATGTATTATTTGCGAACAAGTCAGTCCGCATATAAATCGGAGAACTCAAATTCCGTCCCTTATACAGTTCTGTTTGGTATATTTACTATTGATGATGCATTGAATAACCGTACGATTCCAGTGACTATCAACCATTAGCATGTACGGATTTAAGCTATCCATGCAGAAAAATCAGGATGAGTCCGTAAAAATCCGTGAACTCAAAATGTGTTCGTTCGGTAAAAATAATTTCAATCACAATCAACTGCGTTAGTTGTCTTTTTATCACATGAAGAATTGTATTGCTCTCAGGGAATAATCATTACAATCAATCTTAATAAACAGCCACATTCAGTAAAAGTGCATGGTTATGATTCTTTCACTCAATGACACTGACACGAACGAATTAGAAAGAAATTCAAAAAAAAATGTATTATTTAGATTAAGATCGAGTTATAGATCCTCAAAGATTTATACAAGTGAAGTTTCATAGGTGAATGGAAATATGGTAGCGATTGCAATATCAACTTTTGAATACATACACACACCGCATATCTTAACTTGGGTGTGGCTCTAGGAAGCGTTCGAATAAAAGCATTCTCATCCACACCCTCTCAAATGATACAGGTAATTACAGCTGTTTATCGATTAATTATCGAGAAATTTATTTTAAAAAAAGGAAATTCTCATGGATTCAACTTTTAAATGAACAACGTACATCGAACACTGATGTTAGATGCGTCAAAAATAAAATAGCTTCATAAACAGGTGAATCAGCCTAGCTAAAATGTCAATGGTAAGATCTGATTTATTTTGTGTCTTTTGCGTTCTCTCAAGTCATTCAATAGACCTGACGACAGTGCAATGGTTTAAGACGACGGAACGACACACGATAGGTCTTGATATTTCGTTTTCTCTGATCAAATCATTGAACGTGCGAAAGCAACGTCTATCCTAGCTGATTGGAACACGGGAAGAGTGAACTGAAAACAATACATGGCAACAGAATAGACTGCTTTTGGAAAAACTTCTTAAGTAAGCACCCCAGGACGTGCGTTACGATGAACAATTGTGACCTTAAACGCCCGTATAAGATAACGTAAACGGTCATATACTGGGAAGTAACGATCGTACCCGCGCCGAATATTAACTTTTTGGTATGAACCATATTACGGTAGTATATCGCCGTATCATATACGGCGGCCAGGAGCGACAGTATGAATCCGGCACTAGGCCGCATTACAGCCGTGTAATCCAACGTAAACGACCCAACACGGTGACTTTTGCGGCCCTAACAATATCGTTCGCGACCATAAACGACGGTATTTCCGTGAGAAACAAAATCTATCCCTTCCTATATGCCAAGTATCAAAGATCCAACACTATAAAAATCGAGCATAAATCCTAGCCATACAAGAGCCCCAAATGAATCGGAATCACAAAATTCAAGCCACTAAGAAACAAATGACTCAACTTCTTCATCCCATGAAACTCAACGTAGACCCATATGTATACTATTTGACGCTGAAAACCATCAAAGAAAACCTGCTAAACTCACGTTTTGTGAAAATCATCACATAGCAGTCGGATTCAACCTACTTATAGATGGGCTTCGTAAAAAGGGACGTCATCGAGACTCACAGGTCCTGTGTAGCCGATTTTATAGAAAAGCCTCGAGATGAGAGAAGCATCGAAGGAATAGTTTTGAAATCTCATGGAGGAATGACGCGATGAGTGCTCCTTAGATTTTATTTGTATAGAGCGATTGAGGAAAGAGAATGCTGTATTACTCATGCGCTTAATTTGTTCGAAGCTAACTTGAAGATATCCAGTGTTGCTTGAGTAATTTTCTGGACAAAGAACAGGTTTGACAAAGACGTTCCCAGTAGATATGGTGGATCTAGTAGGATAATGTACTTGCATGTCTAAATGATTACTGAAGGAGCTGGAGAATCTTGAACAAGTATTTGTAGCAGGGGTAGCAGAGAGCATCTTGCCTAGGACTTAGAAAGTTGAAAGAAGTGGGACACAACACCCCATCTGTCCTTACACATAACGTTAAAAACAAGGAAAATCCTTCTTTTGGATTTTTTTCAGAATTCTTTGTTTCTTTATGTAGGAGATAGAGGATAGTGTGAATTCAGTTTACCGGCGAGTAGGTGAGAGGAAGGTTAATCCTTTTATCCTCCCCTGGCTGTCAAATCGGCAGTTCAATTATCGAATACTGCATGTTTTCTAGGATTAAAATATACTAAAAGGTGATGCTGGGCTGATATTTTTAGATAAAGGCAAGATGTAACAAAGGACTTTGACTTAGGTATCTTTGGTCTTACTAGGAAAGTCTCTTTATGGATTGAAATGAGCCCTGATACATGCGGGGTATCTTGAATACGGATGCAACGGTTACGGTGAATCACCGATTCACCTTTCTAACGGTAAGCGCCATTGCCGGTAACCGTACCCACCGGTAACTGCTCCTTTAGTAACTGAACTGACCGGTTAGCGTTATAACCCGGCATTAGCCCGTATTAGCTGGTAAAAGACGGTATAAACTAGGGATGCAAAAATGGCAGTAAGTTACATATCATCGGTCCATACCAGTCACCAGCTCTTAGCCTGGATACACTCAAACTAGCCGGTATTCACCTAATCTCGCCTGTATTAACCAAAATAAGCCAAATAAGGTCGCTCAAAGGGGATAGAACGGTTACGGCAACGACTGGTTATTTTCACCGTTACGTCCCTTGAATAAACCGGTATAAAGCAGTTATTAGCCGATATTAACCAGTATTAACGGTTACCGATCATAGATGTCCATCGCGGTTGAAGGTCTGCCGCGACCGCGCCGCGATCGTTTTCCAAAAGTTGATACCGCGCCGCGGCACTATGAAAAAGGAAAGCTAACGCGCCGCTGCCGCATCACTGCTTACTAAGAAATAATTCTGCCGCTACCACGGCGCTATGTAAAAACGTAGGCTTAACAACGTTCTGGTCCCCAAAATAAGAAAATAAATATTATAAAATTTGCATGTAATAAAGTGTGAGACAAAACGTGAATCTATCAAAACTGCAGTTATATTTTAATTATTCAATAAATAATCAAAAGATACGTATAAGGCAACAAATATTTTTTTAAATATTAATAATTAATATGTTCAATGTAAGATTAAAAGAACGATAGAATTTAATCTTCTTATACCTAGAATAGAAAGAAATATCGATGGTCAAAAATAAACTATAGTTTCTATAGAGTATATCAAATAATAATTTAGTTTGGGGAACAATTGTTTGTATATTCCACTAATCATAAACAGTTAATATATGAAAAAAGACCATTCGTTCTTCTCTAAATGTCTATACAGTAACTACCTCTGTTCTCTTTGTCTTTGTTTCCATTCTACTCATAGTCAATATGTAATATCTGTTCGTTTTTGTCTCCCAGTTACCTCGCATATACAATATCACAAAATATGTCAAGGTTGAAAGATGGGGTAGAAAATAGGATTGAGTTCAGGTTCTTGTTACTGATAGTAATAGTTAATCTATTTTCTTTTCGATGTATCTGACGCTAGGGTTCTTTTAAATTAATGAATACTTTGAACATTTCCTTATATATAGTCATACAAATACAACTATACGAACAAAGGAATAAGTAATTTCTATCTATTTCGAGAATTTTTAATCCCTTTTTTATTCTAGTTATTACTATAAAACTTAATAAAACGATACTTATTTTTCAAAAGAATCTAATCTGTATATGATACTTTGCACAAGTATCATAATTGTTCCAAAATTTAATAAAACCTAACAGTTTTTGATCATTTTCTATCATCAAAAATGAAAGCAGCAATATTAATCACATTCATTGAATTCGGTTTTCTTTGCTTCTAATTAAGGAGAAAAACGAAGTAGACAGTTTTGATATCCACCATCAGTAACGTGCTTATTTATATACATAACAATTATCTAGTAGTATGGTACTTTATGTCATATGTCACAGTAAAATGTGAAACTCCAACAAGGAAATCCTTAAGGTCGTAAAACTTGTCAAATGCTGATTTTGCTTTAGAATTAATGCAATCAACAAGTAATTATACACAAGTAACGTTCGTCGTGGGACTCACTTGATTCTCGACTGAATATTATCTTTTCAGTTATATACCACTTAAAAATTCTCAAGAAAACTAGTACCCAACGTTTGATGAAGGGTATATATGAGTATGGATATTTGTATTCTCAGAAATGACGTTAGCAGAGACGGAAATGGAATCCAATCGAATCGACTCAGTTGAAGGTTTTAAAAAGATATGCCAAATCGAATCAAAATTTTGAGGGACCCAGTGGTACTGAATCGAATCGAATCGAAATTTGTCATTCGTTTCGGTCTCTGATCGTTATCCACGATGAAATGCGTGTTTGTGTGACACATTTCTTTATAAATGTATCAGTCCAAGCCTTATCCGCTCAGTGATGTCCAACAGAAACCGAAATGAACAGTACTGAAACAGCAGTATCTACATGTTTCGACAAAAGGGATTCCATTCAATTTACAAGCAGCATCAACAAAGAAAGAACATCCACAAAACTAACTTGGAAACACACCATACTCCTAGAAAGCTCTAGCGAAAGTCCGTTTTGTTACAAAAAAATCATGTGAACATGTTATTTGCTAGTTTCACTACAAAAATTTCACTTCAGTAGACTTCCAGATCAAAATAAATCATATTTGATCCGACCTGTACTCGGAATACACTACTTGAGTAACGTTCTTTCTCAAAGTAATCATTGGATGAGACAAATGATTTCAATATCATCGCATAAATTTGGAAACATCGATGCACACAGACAATGACACGCAACAACAACAAAAAAATCTCGTTTTATTTCACTAAAATCTTTCTGCAGTGTTTCCCGCTATATTTTCTATTCAGATACTGTGCACATGCAGCCCCATTGTTGTTAGACCTCATTAGAACATACTTCTTGGTTTATTTGCCAGTTCTACTTTCTGTTGAAAGCAGCTAGATCCGGAAGGTAGACATATTTCCTATGGATTATAACAGCCTACTGCGTTCCTTCGGTGAATTATGCAGAGTAACAGTAAGTCGCTGCTGTATTTAATTATATTCCCACGTACGATTATTCTTTGTGATTTACAACCACCCTGATTTCAGAAGTCGTTGAGTTCGAAAAATCATTAGATTTATGAAACAACAATTTTTCATTAGAAACTTCTCACAGACACTTTGATGTGAACCGTTTCTCATGTCTTCGATTTCATCCTGTAGCCAGTAGATGAAAGTTTTATAGAAATTCCTTATTAATGGATTCTAAGCGCAGTATTCTTAAAAAGAAACACCTGGCTTCTTTATAATTAAATCCTGTGTGAAGCGGATTTGAAGTAAACTTCAATCAGCAGCGACTAGTCGTTACATTGCCTGAACGCCCTCACAATAGTTGGTAACTCGGTCGGATTCATGTAAATATGTATATTACCTTCCTCCAATCATACTTGCGAAAAAAAAATATCAGGTCAGAAGTTGTGCTGATAAAATGCAAATGCTGGATTCCTATGCTACACAAGAAGTAGTAATAGCGGACTTGGATATTACCGAAGCCGAATTGATAAAACATGGTTCTGGATATCAGACGTGCTTTTGAAGGGTGATTGTGCTCCGTATGTAGATATACGCCAGGGTCTCCTGATCATTATCTATTTCACAACCACACAAGAACTAGGATATAATTTCCGACTCATTTCGGGCTACTGACATTATCAAGTCTTCATTCATGCTAATACACTAGTACCATTACTCTGTCAGTGCATACTAGAGTGAAAACTCATTTTACCTTATTAAATCTGAAGTTTTCTGCAAAGGGAATCAGCATTTTCAGAAAAGTTCCTAAGCTGACAGCGAAACTAAAGCTGGAAATTTTGAGGAACATCATACACTTTTGGTTTTTCTGACACCGATAAGTTTTGTTCAAACTATATCTAGAATAGATTACCCGTACTAGCACACGTTACCCTACACATCACTACCTACCCTCACACGAACACGCAAACTGTTTTATTTAACACGAAGCTACATTTACTTAAGAAAAGAACATGACACAACTTCGTCACACTACCATGAATCGGATCACATTGAGCTTCCGATACAGCCCAACCGAAAAGCTTTAAAACACATCCGGCCATCCACCAGACACCTCGAAAAGCGGAGCCAAATTACCTAAACAAATCTATCCTAAAACCATTTCCTGCTGAGATAGGAAACGCAACAAACATGGTTCGTAGAAACAACCGGCGAAAAACACGTGATTGGTCGAAATAGCGACCCGGAAAAACCTGATTGGCCGAAAAAACGATTGGAAATAATGGGATTAAGCGAGACCACGACCCTAAAAAAAGCTGACTGACCGAAACCTCGATCCAATAAAATGGGATTGGCTGAAATTTGGTCTCACAAAATCCTATTGGTTGACGTCCTCACGAGAAAAACAGCTGATTGGCTGAATTTTCAGTTCTCGAAATCCTATTGGTTGACATCTTGATTAGAAGTGTTTGTGATTCGCTGAATTGAACTAGCTGGAAATCATCCTTAGAGCTTTTTCATGGTTGACCTTTGACCCCAAGCAAACAAAGAAACAACCGCATTTAAATTCGTATGACCCTTCCTTCAGTCGAGGGAATTAGTTTAGAATTTCATCATTCTCTTAACTATCTACAGTTGGACTAGGATATTGAAGAAATATATAGTGAATCGTTCATCATTTGATATTTTTCAAAAAAACACAAATTCTTTTCGGTAGAACCTTTAATACAAGAGAAACCTCACATTACAAGTATAAAAACCAATACTAAAAAGATATGCTCACAGAAAGAAGAAGAAAAGTTATTTCGAATGTTTTCATTCTCTCTTTCACGAATGAAATACAATACATCATAAAATCAATTGGGATATGATCAAATACGACAGAAAAAAGAGCATTTTTTTCTCTATCATTCTGTATGAAAAGAAATTTTTTCAAGCTTACTATAGGGTAATGCAATGTCAAAATTTCACTACTTTTGAATCGCCCTAAGCAAGTGCGGAAATGAAAAGTCACATTTATCTGTTCGAATTATCTAGTCAAGTCACATGTGGTCAAATTTAAGCATTTTGTAGTTCATTACACCGAATGAGCTCTTTTCTCTTCGATCATGCATTGTGATTAACCCTTTACCCCGAAGACGGTTATTAAGGAGACAGTGATAAAATAACTATAAAAACAGACTCTTAGTCTACCCAATAAACCAACAGTATGGATAAATCGACCAACCACATTTGTTTTGGTGAAGAGTATAGTTTGGTCATTGCACTAATCATGGGAAAAGGAGACGATGGATCGACTACACAGCTTGTCTTTTCTTCCTCTATTCTGATAGTGTTGATTAGCCGAAAGTAGTATCTAGCTGTCTTTATTTGAGCAATACGAAAAAAGAATAGTGAAGATATAAAAAGTTACTTTTATGAGCAAATGTGGTTCAGATACACATTTCCATTAAACACCCACATTGTCTCTAAGTAATAATATTGTCAATCAAAGCATTCTAATCAACGGCTAATATTTCATTCTACTTCTACTGAGACATGGTTTAGAAAATAATACGCATGATCGACGCCATTCCTAACCTTTGTCTATAAATATTCGCTTTAGTGTTCATGTAATATCTCATCATCTCTTATCCATCAAACTATTGAAAATTTGTCGAAATACTTTTCATTTAAAAGTAGACACTTTCATCGACATATGTTGTACATCATCTTCCTGCGACACATTATGTTTATAGATTGAAAAAATCATCTTTTACACAAACAGAGTAATGAAAGAATGTAATCGTTTTTATTAATCGATAGTGCATAAAATTCTCTACAGCTGCCATAAACATTACAGTGAATCGATTGCTTCGACTTTTTTTAATAGTAATTTTGCCAATGTACACGCCCGTGGACATTCGGGGGGTAAATGGTTAACATAATCGAGCTAGTACTGAAAAATGTGGATTACCCTCAAAGCAAAAGTCAAAAACCTTCAATCAACCATATAGGAACAAGCAACATGAAGAGAAGATAACGAAAAACAAGTCACAATGCAGAAGAACGTGAGAGTGTGGGTGTGAGTGAGTGGTTGAGCGCGGAGAAAACCCACATCCGTACCCTCAAGAATGGCCAAGTATGACTATCTTGGGATCGAAATCACGATCTGAATTCTCCATTCCTATTCTTACCACGCACTCACATCAATATCCACACCCACACGCACCATCCATACCCCTTACTTTGTTAGCATTTCTTGCTATTTTTTGCTCTGTTGTTTCGTTACTATTTTCATGAAGGATACGCCGGTATGCATCAGAGAAACTGCTTAGAGAAGCGTCTAATAAAGGGACCTCCAATACATTCTCATCCAATTCTATATTGGATTTCGTTCTTTCATGTAATAATTAAAATGCAAACGGAATCACAAAAAAAATTAATTTTTAAGCAATGACTTTAAATTCAAGACGACAAGTCAATCGTTAATGTGATGAATATTGATGAAGTGAGCGTAACGAATAGCCACTGAATCTTGCGTTGCACAAATATTTACAGGATTCGAATTCGTTTGACCACTTTTGTAGTCATCAGCAAAGCGGCTAAATGCTCGAACGCCTTGCTTTTCGCCTTTCGTATTGAACATAATTAGATGACCGCTCTCAAAATTAATCATCGCCAACAGATCTGTTTTGTTCAACCAGGTCAGACGTGGAACAACATAGGGCATAGTGGAGTTGCCTATGTCTGAAATCGTCGCTAAACATATCCAGTTTGTGTCGAACAGACAAATACCAATTGGACCTTCGACCCCGCCTCGGTCGACGCAGTTATACGAGACAGCTATTACTGGATTGTGGATACTTAAAGAGCAACTGATATCGATCAATCGAAAGCGACGTCCGTGTAACCTTGCAATGAGATAGCCTTTCGATTGTCTACTGATTTTCTCATCGCCATTCGAAATTTGTACCACTATACTTCTGCCAAATGATTGAATGATAAGATACACATGCAATGGCGTACAACAGATGTGTTGAATAGTTTCCCATGCCGAAAATGGTACCCAACGTTCAAGTGTATCGTTCTTTGTGCTGAACAGATAAAGATATGGTTCTTCATCTTTGCCGTCACATTGAGCAGAAGCAAATTTGTTTGCTGCAATCACGAATCGTTCATAATACATCGAATAGTCGATGTCAACGATACGTTTACTGGAGTCAATAAATGGCAATCGCCGAATTGTGTCGTTTACCTTAACATCGGATACGATGCAAATCTCGGTTGATATTAGGCCACCCCGTCGCCTGTTATTAGCAAATACGAGCTCGTTCCCGTGTAAAGCTACCACACCATTATTACCATCAGGAGTGCATGGAATCCTCTGATATTCAGAGTATTCGACCACAACGGCTTGATCGACACTTGGATCAAGAAAAGATTCCATCGAATATTGCCGAGACAAGTCAGTGGGAGACACTACAGTTAGGTCTTCTGATAAGCAATCGTCATTATCATTGGTTTCAGTTGTCTCTGATGAATTCCTCTGCTTATTTAGCGACTGCTCCAGAAGTTGATCAAGATGATCGAAAAGATCTTCTTTTCTGTTGTCTATATCATCAGCACTCAATTGTCGGTTGGTTACATCGGTAGATTTAGCTCGGCTCTCATCCGATGCCTTTTTGATAGCTTCTCGCACGATTCGATCAATAGTACGCTGCCGAAGTTCGCGCCACTCGTTGATAATTTCAGGTCTCGTTTTCTCGTTTTGACTCGGAAATAAATGCTGTATATTCGGACAACCAGCATGTTCCTCATTCGCCATCGAAGAAGTAAAACACCCTTGAAAAGGAATACTTGAGGACTATTATTATTTCTAAAAGAAGGAAGAAGAATATTACCAAGTGACGATTTCGGACAACAGAAAGTGATAACTTCATCATACACTATTTCCCAGGCCAAAAACTTTTGCGCGTCATCATGAGAATTTCCCTAACTTTTCACCTCATGGGGAAAATGCTATAGACTATTTTTTTCATTGAAATTTTTCAATAGATAACTGATTGACAAGAGATGATGAAATGCAAATATTGTTGGTCGATCTTTACTGACGGACAAGCAAGCAGTGAGGGCATCACGTCATTTTTTATTGGCTCAAAGAGAGCGTAGAGCATTGCAGCATAGAAGCTTACTTTCACGAATGGGAACGTCATATTTAAGTCAACTTGCTACTAACTGGCTGATTGGATTCAACTAGTAACTCGCATAACTTGGGGTTTGGGTCTTCTCACGATTCCCACACTCACTCAGTCACAAAGCGCTGTCGACATATCACCATTAGGTCCGTAGCTGGAAATTTTTCAGTGGGGCGAAGGGATGAACATGGCCAAAGCAAGTCTGTGGTACGTGAAAGTGGCGTGTCTATACCTCCCCCTTCTGGGGAATTCGTTTTCATGAAGTGGGGGCATGAACAATAGTAGCCCACGTTCAGGCTGCGCCCCTGACCACTATTCAATGAGAAATGAAGAGCACATTGGTTTTTGCGTAGTGAATCATGCTAGGCTGAATTCAGAAGAAAAAATTTTGCGTATTTTGCTTCCTCGAGATTGAATTGTAAAAGGTTTTTTTCTGACAGCACCATCGCTACGTTTACGCTTTCTTGCACTGATCATTCTGCTTGAAAGATTTACATACTTTTTTGCTGCACGTCTCAGCGGAGATGAATCAACAGATCACTTTTTGAATGTATTTGTGTAACACAAACTGGCAACTGCCTGCCGACTACTCTCTCACTTATTTATATTTGTTTTACTGAGTTTTTTGTGTTTCCCCACAAACCAGCAAACCAAAAAAACCCATTATGTCTTTGTGCTCGCTCACACACTTGCAATATCGGGTAATTGCAACATGGTGTTGCAAATCATGTACTTCACAGCATTTTCTCTTTCTTTTATTACAGACATCTTTTAACCGAGATCGGAAGATTTTCACATGACATATAGCGAGCAATACGTGCAATACATTGGAGAGGACAGAACATGACAAAAGAAGCAAGAACGATTACATAGTAGATTCGATCGATGAAAAACTTCGACAACAAGATATATTCTCATTACCATAGCAGCGAAATTCTATGGATCAAAATATTAACCAGTCAAAAAGTCGATAGGACGAAAACATTGGTTGAGATAAGCTACACACACTTTGAAAACATTACTATAGAGGATAACAATTTGGATGTGGTCAACACGAACAAGAGTGTGGGTGTAAATTATACATGTTCCCCCACCCTCATGGATTCAACCTGTAAATGAAATATGTACATCGAACACTGATGTTAGATGCGTCAAAAATAAAATAGCTTCATAAACAGGTGAATCAGCCTAGCTAAAATGTCAATGGTAAGATCTGATTTATTTTGTGTCTATTGCGTTCTCTCAAGTCATTCAGAGACCTGACGACAGTGGAATGATTTAAGACGATGAAACGACCCCATAAAGTCTTGATTTATCGTTTTTTCTGATCTGATTATTGAGCATGCGAAAGCAACGTCTATCCTAGCTGATTGGAATGATGGAACATGGGAAGAGTGAACTGAAAACAACAAATGTTAACAGAATTGACTGCTTTTTGAAATTCTTCTTACGGAAGCACTTAATTCGTTTTGACTCATTTTAAAACTATCGAAGACACGAGATTCATAATAAATACTAATGTAATTTCTCTTGAGCTATAGTTAACAAGGCATATATTAAAATCTGACGTGACTACTCTATTACTGTCTCGCAGTATAGTTGCGAATCACTTATGTGTTTTGATGTGTGCGGTTCGTCAATAAATCGTGGACGTTTCAAATATGATTAACTCGTCTTTTAGTAGGCATTTTATCATTCTACATCGTACAGAAATTCTGAAAGATCATTTAGAACTGTAAGTAAAGAAAGATTTGTTTCCAATTAATTCAATTTTTTACATCTGAGATTCCATTAAGGTGTGCATATAAATAACGATTGACATGACGAATTGACAACTCATCAAGTTCACTCCGAAAAAAACTGCTCGCTCTCGTTTTCACAAGGTATGTCTCGTTTAACTTTCTGTAATCGTTCCAGAAATGGCCATTCTACAGACACTGCAGCTTCCAATATTTAGCAAATTTATTCTCTTCCACATTTTGATTGTAGAATCTCTATGACTTAAACATGGTTTTGGTTGTTTGATCAAATTTGAACGGCTTTATCAATGCGCGAGTTAAACCATTTTATGATAACATCGGAAACAAATATGTTAAATTATAATATTGGGTTTTCATCATTTTTCATAGAACTACTCGTGATAGTTAGGCGTGTCCTCGATATACTACAAATTGGTTTATGTTTTTAGTTAATGAGTACTTACTCAAGTTTAGAATAATGATGACCAAAAATGATCGTAGACGGACGGAAACGTGAATGTATGCTACCGTTGTATATAGCTTCGGACCGTAACTCACCATCAGTTGATGTTTTGGCATGCATCATACTACGGTTATATTTTACCGTATCATAAACGGCTAATCACGGTCGTGACTCGATCCAAAAATCGAGTATACCACTGCTTATGGCACAATGAAAAATGGTTGCAATACAGTTATTATCAAACAACGAAAAAAAATTAACTGACACCGGTGTTGAAGACGGTTTGTCCTTCGCTTGAGTTACCAAGAAGTCAGACATACAAAGTTTTTCTCAGAATTCAAAACTTCATTAGTGTCGACATATGAAGGGAAAAATTCATACTCCGCAATAATTTTTACTTTCGAGTTCATATGGATGAAAGAATTCGTGAGCCCGAATGTACGAATGAGGAAACTATCGACAGACAAACTATCGTATGGACTTTCATTTGCGGTGAAAGCGTAAGAGAACTTCTAGATTGATCCTTATTTGATCTCAGACTTGTCATAAATTAGTTGATGTTTCTTACTCGTGTGAATAATTCTTATTTGTCAGTTCTTGAACATTGGTGATAGAATTGACTTTTATGTTCCAACGAACGAACTCATTTTTAACCTATAGACCTCTTTTCGTATAAAACCTATCAACATGTTCAATAGATCAATAACTAGATACGTTTTACTATTCGTATTTGCCACTCAAATTTTACAACGCTCAAACCAATGATTACTTTCTAAAAAGTCAAATTCTGTATAAGAAATCACGAATGATATTTTTTATTAATATAGTGTATAGAACTCGTTCAGATCGTATCAAACCTGGTTTCCTTCGATTAGGCTTGCATTTGGCAGCATGTAATAACTACTTCATCTTTCTTTCGACACCCTCCGCTCAAATCATCAAGATTTGCATAATGAGGAACTTTTTTCTCATTACGATCTCTTCGTTCCATTTCGTTTTCGATAGGAGAAAACATTTGTGTATCTGTGAAGAAAATGTCAAATATCAGAGATGAAATATTAATATAAAATGTCATCTTCGCAATCATCATGTGAAAGAATCTTATTAAATGTTGACCTGCAGTGCTGAAATGAGCCATGAAAAAAAACGCATGATATCCGTAGGAATAACAACAATAGAAAAAAAACAGAAAACAACGATTCACTATGAAGAATGCAATCAATATAAATACAGATGGAGAATGAAAAAGGATCAATTGCTATTTTATTATTCCTTCAAAGATTTCTCGTACGAGCGAACGAATGAATTGTAGATCTACTGAAATTTGATTTAAGGATAGACGTAGTCATCATTGAAATAATCTCAATCTAACTAAATTAGTCATCCTTCAATGGAGGTAAAACGAGTTGATATAAAATTCACTTATGTGACTACGAACCATAATAATAATAGAACATCACGGTAAAGTTTCATAACGATGAACATTTCATCGAATCATAATCAACTAGGAATGTAAAACATCCCGTGAGATTCTCTATTCCAGACATCCTTTTCAAGGCATTTACACAAAACAATCAATGTCATGATTCTTCTAGATGAATACTACTAATCTTGACTTATTTCTCTTTCAACAGTGACGAACACCATTCATTATTTAATACCATTCTTCACATGATGGAAATATTTATCACAACATTCTAGAAGCTTGACATCATGTGTGCTTCTGCTTTCTTTGCATCTGAACATGTTCAAGTAGTTAGATTATTTTTTTAAATTTAAAACTTAAGAATAAATTTGAAATCGCACACACATATTATTTGATCATTGTACAATTGTGAAAGCCCATGTTACTTCTCTGATTAATGCCAAAAATTAAATCTACTATAATAGAAATAACAACGGCTTAAGGGGCGTAAACAACATGAAACAAAAAGAATGAATCAAACATTCGTATATAATAGAAATGTGTCGAGCACGGCTGCAGTTTATATCGAAATATCATTGATAAAATAATGTTATCGAACATGAGAAAATCATTTCATCCGTGAATACAAACGAAAGTTGTATTTTATATTGCTCGTGTAGAAGAGAAAATAGATCAAACATAAGTCATGGATGCATTCTTCTTCATTCATATTTCTAAGGCTAGATTTAATTCAATGTATAGTAAAAAATGAGCCACAGTAAAGTTATCATGAACAAGTGACATGTCATTTTTCTGGCAATTCGTAGATGCAACTAACAGACAAAGACTACATTTAACAATAAGAAATTTACAACTTCATTTCAAGTTGGTTTTGAATAGTAAATCTATCAGTAGGATGTTTGGTTTTTGTTTAAACTTGACCGATTCTGAACACAACAAGCTTTCATACGAACTTTTCAAATGTACAAATGTATAGTTCGGTTCATCCTATTTTTTGTCATTATCTATTTGCATTAATATATTAGTTTCTATTCCTTGCAGAAATCATGATGAAAATAATAGTATCTACTTGTTGATCTTCTCTTTGTGTTAGATCATCCCTCGACGATTCTTGTCATAGAACTAAAATATCCATGCAAGTAAACTTTCACATCAAAAGAACAAAGAATACAATACTCATATGACATAAAGTTTCTTAAAATAAATAGATGAATTATCATGATGAGAAATAAAACGATGTCAATGTATCGCTTCATTAGTGAATTATTGGCAAATTAAACAAATTCTTGAATAGAAGCACTAGAGGGAAACAAGAAAGGCTACACATTTTTATATGGCCTGATTCTTCTATAGTCTTTCAGCATCATCTAACAACTTTTGAGTAGGCGAAAAAGATTTGACCAGAACGAGTCAGCACAAGATATTTAAATTTATTTGAATGTTTTCTTTCAAATCAAGATGAAAATCATCCGTATTTGTAATACAGAAAGACATTGAAAGAAACCTAAAATCTAATCGACTTCTCACTCATTATCAGATTGATTTACAATTCCATTTCGTTTCTTTCATTCACCATACAGTAATATTTAATGTTATGAAAGCACTAAAAGAAACCATTCATCATAATTAAATAGAAAGAAAAAGCATCGAATTCTTTCGGATGAAATCAATTTAATTAGACTACTTTTAATGAATTAGAGGAATGAACAGAACAATTTCAAGACCTCATATTATTAATTCAAATCGAGAAAGGCTGTTCGTGTTGGTTGTGAGTACAAATACAAGCCATTGCATTAACTAGCTGAAAACGATTTAAAAAATGACTACTAATCTTGATTGATTCAAAATTAAGCAGAATTTCCTCAATGTGTTATAGATTTGACAACAAATTTTGAGTGAAACTTTCGCATGCAGCGATCGAGAGCGAATACCATTACAGATAATCTTATCTATACACTCATTCACATAGTAAAAAAGATTTCAAAAGAACATCATGATCTATTTTTCTAATTCATGATATCAAAAGTTGTTTTTTTTATTAAATACACAACGCCTGGATAAAATAGATATTATTGAACTATTCTTTTATTATATTTTAATCATCGTTCTGCTGTGAATGTTTTCAGCTGAAAGCAATTTCATACCCTTCTTTATTTTTCAAGTAAAAACAAGTTAAGCATATTGTAGCGACTAATTTTGCGAGAGAGAAATTAACATGACCACATAAAGAGCAAAGACTCTCTTTCTCTCTCTCAATTTGTTGATTATCGTTAGTCAAACACTGATTAGTGCATACTATAACGAAAGTATTCACATACATTAATTGCAAAGTTTTCAGAAGAATGAGAGTAATTTAAATGATGAATAGTATTATTTAAATAAGGAGCACTATTGCTAAGCATTGAACTATGGAATATAAAGAGTATTTCTGTTTGTGTGAAAAACTAATTCCATTGACAAGAAAATAATTCATCGTACCTCGAATTCATTCGGTCATTTTCGACTATTTTAAAATGAACTTAAAATTAAAATATTAAATTTTTGGCCGAAATCAGCTCAAATAAAATAGATTCAATGATGTCCGTAAATACTGTGTAGTAGCGCAGCAAAAACTCTCTACTTGAATAAGGATAAGAAATATTTTTACTGAAGTAAATATCGTATTAGAAATTAGCAAACGAAAGGAAATTGTTCAGACTCTGAACGGATTCACGGTTGAATCTTACATACATTACCGAATCGTCAAAGGACTTGGTTTGTTTCTTTGTTACCAATGATTAACGATGGATTTTAAAATTTTTCAATGTTACTAGATAAAATCTTGCTCAATATTTTAGGGGCAAAATGGGCTGCAAATAAGTTTTATTTATTTATGTCTTCATGAGTGCACAATATTTATTTCCACAACAAAAATGTATTAACTTTTTAAGCTGAAAATTTGATGAAGTTTAAGATGGATGATTTTATATATTTTCTGGGTAGTTGGCCTTTTCATAATCGCCAATTTCGTTTATCAATATTTGAATCAGCATCTTCAGTGTCATCGCTATTGAAAGCATGATGATTGACTGAATCGTAATGATTTGCCAAAGGTGCTTCACGAAAGACGAATCGGCCACGTTTGTCCAACGGTTGAAAGTGTTGAGCCGAAAGCCATGCACCTTTAGATATTTTCCTTGGCCGAGGATAGTATTGATCATCAGCGATGACAACAGATGATGAAACCATCAGTAATATAATAGCAATCGAGCATAAAACGTAGATAATACGCGAATTCATTGTTTTTCTTTATACTAGTATATGTGCACTTTTAATAAATCAATAGAATGTATATATCTATATCTATATATATATATGTGTGTGTGTGTGTTTGTAGGCTCTGATCTGAAATATACGGCAAATAGACAACAACAAGATAAAGAGCACAAGAGTGAGAGAGAGAGAGAGGGAGGGAGTGAGAGATAGAGAGAAAAGAATAGAATAGCATGCTACACCTTGCTATTTCTAGTCTAGTGGCGGAAAGTCTATATGAGTGATTATGAATGCTACGCATGTGATCCCCTCGCGAAAAGCCATCTTCTACGAAGGGTAAATAATAGCTGCGAGCAAAAAGTAATGAAATAAATGAAATACACTAAGGAGAAGAAAAAAGCAGACACATTTCGAAGTGAAAAAAGAAAGGCAATGTGAGAAATGATCTTCTAGAGTCAGGCTTTACCAAGTAGAATATGAGAAAAAACAAAATTAAGTATCATAAAATGAGAAATGAAAAACAAACGAAATAGAACAACACATAAATGCGTTATATCACTGGCAAGAATAGATGTTCACCTAGAATATTGTGAAATACTATCTCGAACGTACTTCTAAGAATAAGAAGAAGAAAGAACGATGACGTCGTATTTATATTTTATAGCATAGAGAAAATGTTTGTTAATATTCTGCACAGAAAAGTACTCTCGGATGACTTAACACTTTTCTTTAATGAGTACAATATTGAAATGCTTCACAAACAAGTCTTACAAATATCCAACGGCTTTTCTACGTCATAATAACATGATTATATATTTTATGTTGAATACTGACTATATTAATTTTTCTCTCCTTAAATGCGGACACGTTCAATGCTGTTATTTCTGATTATCTTAAATTGTTTTGTACTTAATTTTCTTATTTAAAACTCTCGGAATGACGTATGAAATTGTCAAATAATTACTTTGTAATTATTGTGATATTATCATTTAAGAGTTAATAATCTTTACACAACAACTTAAAAAAAAAGAATTCAAAGACAATAACTTATTCAATTACATTTTATTTTCAACAATCTTTTACATCGAACTCTTTTGCTCTACCGATCACAAAAATAATCTACTGAAAATGACTATGAAATGAGGATGGGTTCATCTTCTCTATTTAACGAAAATGACTAAGAAAGAAAAAAACTCTACACACTCATTATTACTGAGCATCATATTATTGGTACGTAATCATTCTCATGATATACTTATAGGTATATTCATCTTACCCAATAGTTAAAGAATGCATGGGATGCCAGTAATTGTATATCTATGTCAGATAGTCAATAGAAAATAGACGAGAACCTGAATACGAATGCACTCTATCGTTCTCTAACCATACCCAAGTTATGTAGAAGGCAACTAAATGAGAAAATGAAATAATAGCTGAGATACATTCTCTCTTCGTTTCCTTTTCTAGTCTATTTAACTGAAGTTCTTTTTCATTTGCTCTTTTTTGTATTTCTCTCTTTTTTTCTATCTCATACACGATTATGCAGACAGAAAAAAGCTCGACACAACAATGTCGTCTGCATAACTCGCAACTAGAATCTTGCGTAACAGCCTCGAACACCGAAAATTCCCGTTTGTCCAGTCTCGTGGGGCAGAAGGGATTCGGGACAGCCAATATTTTGTCCCGCAGGTTTCTACTTGCAACCGGACACTGTGAATTACAAGAACCAGTAATATAAATGAGGTTGTTAAAGTTGGCCATTATGATCGATCGTTGACAATGAAAGTTGAGCTAAAGTTATTTTCTTGCAACAATTTCTATGGCATGGAACTTGTTTGTCTGTCGTTCATAATATTGGCTGTTTTATTCTCGAAAATATTTCATTTGATTCTTGCAAAAATACTTATTCTTGCATCATTTCGAATAGCGATATCCCTGAGTAATAGACAACTTTCATTTTTAACTAATGAATATTTTCAGGTCAATAGACGTAATAGAATAAAGCCAGGAACATCAATTATTAAATAATAAAAAACAAGCTCTAGTTTTTCTCTTTTGATATATCTGTAAATAATAGATCATTGATATACGCGAAAGATATTTCATTAGAAGAATTAAAAATAGAAAACTTTAGTGACCTCGTCGAGTTGTTGATCATTTGGCTAATTTTTCAATGAAGACATTTTGTCTCACAAATGATTGTTAAGATAATTAAAGACTTCATAGAATATTAATTGATTATGCACTTTTATTCTTGCGTATTCCCTGTTTGATAACACCTACTCATTGACTGAGATGAGTAGCTCAGGCCCAATTGTGTTGCTTCGTTGCTCTGAAATCATATATGTATTAATTACTTTTTTAATGCATCACATCGCCAATTTATTTAATGCTTAAGTAAGAGAAAAAACTGACAGGAAAAATGTCATGGATATTAATATTCCTTGAGATGTGTTTTTCGAAGAAAAGAACCTAACAGATCTCATGCATCATGTATGTTAACTATTGAAGTATCATTTTTCGTGCATGAGTACTTTCTAATTTACAATTACTAATATTCGAAAAATATGTATCAGAAAAAACGTTTCCCGTCGATGTATCGTGTCACGTATCATTTACTAATTTGATTAAAGTTATGTCTCAAATGCACTTCATGTACAAAAGAAGTTTCTAATAAAAAGCGACGTATCCTTGAGTCTTTTTGTTCATTTTCTCTTTGTGTTCTATGTCAATGATGTTTTGTTCTTCTATAGAAATAGAATAATGTCGAAGAGCACTTGCATAAATATATGAAAACAATTTATTTATCAATTGCCGTGGGAATATTTTTCTATTGTAACCCTATTTTCTAATACAGAAAATTATCGTTGCAACCATTTTGTCGTTGTTTGGCTGGTTGATGATTTTGCTTCCTTTATAAGATCATTGTGCAACCATAACAATAGCAAGAATTCAATAGTTCATAAATAGAAAGTTCAACGAGTTCTACATTTAAATGTTGTCTAATTTATTGTTTTATCAAGTTGAAAACTAGTTTTCTCCTGCCGATGAAATGATCTTACTCGATTAATGATAAAATTTCATACGACGGAAAATTATTCATTTCCGAATATTCTCTAACATCGATTATAATCGGATAATTAATTGAAATATAAATGTAAATTATATAGAAAAATGTTGATGACAATGAAGGTCTCATTCGAATTTTTTCAGTCAGTTGTTTACTATATAGTAGCAATTAATCTAGATCGCCATCTATGACTCACTCACTCTCACAACAACAAAACGAAAGAAATAATTACATGTATTTTCATGAAGTTTTCACTTTCAAGTCATGATAATGACGAACAACTCTATCTTATGGTATAAAAACAACGTTTTGTTCGATAGTTGAACAGATATGCGTTTGATTGCTTTCAAATAGATTGTTACACGGATATCACAGTCGTCAAACGACAATTTTATGGAAATTTCTGGATTTTTCTTATTAGTTTAAATGAATCATAACCACAAAATTCTATTTTGAGTGATTGAACGCATTCATTCATTATTTTTTGTTTGTTTGATATGTCAAAGAACATCTGCTTTTAGTAGAGATCAAGTGAAAATCGTAGATTCTTCTAAATTAATCATCACCAACTTCAAATATCTCATACAAAAATCTAATGTTAACTATACAATAATATTAAAAACTTGAATGATATCATCAATCATAATTGTTCTTCAACATCGACCAGAAATTGACAGTTATTACTCTTATTTTACTTATCGTATCAAGATTTTTGCGATGCGTTTTCTTTATATTTTTATGAATACACGAAGAAATTGGAATATTTCTCTTGGAAATTTATTTCTCATCTATCTACACGAATACAATTTAAGACATATATATATATATTTCTACATGGATACGATGCACACATTCTATCTGACATAAGTATTGAACAAGTAAGATGAAGAATACGAGAAAAAAATATCTGACAAATAAGAACAATAACGAAAAAGAAATCTATTTATAACCATTGACCAGTGAGAGATCGCTCGAGAAGAATATCATCTTGACCATCGTCGGACGGCGTACGTAATGTAATCGTGCAGGAAAATTCCATACCACGTTGTTTGATTGTTGGTAAAAAAGCGATTGATAAAGGCATTTGAGAATGCGGACTATTAAAAAACAGAACGTCACGTTCATACAACAGTAAACACAATATAATTAAGCCTTACGGTAAATTCATAACACGTGCTTTACATTGAAATGGTTCAGTAACACCACTAATACGTACCTAAAAATAAACAAATTCGCTTATTTATTTGTAAATGACGCAAGTTCATTTCAAAAGTCTTTACAACAAGATGCTTCTTCAGTTTTAACGGACAAGAAACTAACTCAGATAAACGAGATCATTCAAGTTTTTCAAACAAGGTACTTCTACGCTCACAATAAATTATGTTCTTCGATCGAAATAATTCTACGCATGAATGTATAAAACAAGTTGTTTGTTTGAAAACTTCATCCATTCCACTTTTTATTCATTATATTCATACGAATAAAGCAATGGAAATAGTTTCGCAAAAGACATGCTGAAGTTTCAACGAGCACGGACTGTTACAAGACGTTACTTTTGTTATTTCTATATAACGAACAGAACGTTTTTTTTTTATTACCGTTTTTCTTGCGATACTCTTTTTCTTTGTTTTTATTTTACATTCAAAATGTATTATGAATTATATTAACTTAGTTTGAATATAAAAGTGAAAGATATTCCTGACACATTCTTCAGAAGTGCAATAGATCTTTACAATCTGTTATGTACCTCAATGAAATCAGAAAGAGAAAAATAGATTTTGTTCCAGAAAATGACGAGCTATGTAGAAAATCCGAACATCGCACTTGATATCTCTTATTATCTGTATAAAAATCAGAAATTGAGCTATTTCGTATATATGTATATACATGGTTGACCATATATTTTTCTAGAGGTGTTATCAATTTTAATATACACTGTGTGCTTTGCAATTGAACTATGTAAGGGAAGCAAAAAACGTATCCATTCAAAATGTTATCGATTATTAAACACTTCGTAATTACAGGTAAACGTCATAAACATGTATAAATGTGTGACGTAGTTTATACGGGTCATGAGTTAATAGCGGAATTTCGTAGGTTGTTTTTTTTTCTTGTGTGACTGATTACTTCAGGTTCGTCTATTGCTTTATTCTTCAATTATCATCTCTCATCCTTTGAAAAATATTAGATAAAGTCATTGTCTTAGAATGCACTCACGTTAAATAGCTGAATGTATGATGAAGATTACTCAACCAACGGGTAGTCACCAACAGAGTAGCTTTTTCTCTATACTCGATTCTGGCATTCAACTTCGTAAACTTGAATTCATAAAACAACACATAAGTTTAAAGAAATAGCTGAAACTTATTTCCATGTCTAAGATGATCTATTACCTACAGCT
Organism: Rotaria macrura; assembly: GCA_900239685.1. Taxonomy (NCBI): domain Eukaryota; kingdom Metazoa; phylum Rotifera; class Eurotatoria; order Philodinida; family Philodinidae; genus Rotaria; species Rotaria macrura. Next base: position 62,476 of record OENT01000290.1, read on the forward strand.
CATTATATTCAAATAATACTGTTGATTAGACGATTATTTTGTTTGAGATTTTCAAAACAATGAAGTTGACATCTAAGTGTGATTATGGTTAGAACAAATATTCCAAGTAATTCTTACAAAAATCTATTTTTGGTTTATCATATTAGAACGTCACATATTTATCGATGAACACAATGTTATAATACAACGAAAATATATTTTTCTTCTTTGTTTTATTTTTATATAGTTAGAATGATTCTAGAATAGTGATAGAAGAACACTAACTAATCGTTTACAATAGATCATTTCAAATTATATTACTAATTCAATATCAATGGAAATTTGCCTTCTTCATCTAAACATCAATCGTATCGATGAAATGCAAATCGAAGTTTCGCATTTGCATTATTGACTATGGATAGAAAAATCATAGGCGCACATAAATTTGAATAGTAGAATATTTTTTAATTCAATCAAAATCGACAAGAGAAAAACGCAATCCGCAGTTGAGTTGAGATGAATATGAAAGGATAAACCTCTTCGGTGAAACAAGTTCCCAATTGGATACAACTAAAACGAACTTCAACTTTACTACTCATCTATGATCATGGAACATAACCAAGCAAAATCATTTACTCGCTGCACGTCACCTATCAATTACAATTACAAGACAGTCATTTCCTTTGACATCTAATACGTAATTAAGTGAGTTCCAATGTAAGTGACAACTTCACATGAGTAATATGTTCACTATGAATCAAATGTAAAATTTTCTCCACAAAATCACCGTGTGATTAGGATCAGTTTTCATCGGCATCGATTGATATAACTTTAACACATGCAAAGACTTACTCTAGGGACGATAATACGTCGGTCGACATTTATTTAAAAGACGAATCACTTATACTTCAGTCTCCGCAAGTACAGTACACACATACCTAACGACGGAGTAATCTCAATGTTTGTTTAAACTAATCATTTTGTTAGATTGGTCTTTATTGGGAAAATTTCATGGTGAGAAAATGAGATCTGTATGAATTTTATGATCGTTGAACGTACTTAAAAGTAGTAAAGTGAATGTGTCAACAAGTTGAGTTATTTTGATCTGTTTTACATGAGTCAGAAATTGTGAGTCACGAGTTAAATTTCATGCTGTTTTCTAGGAGAAGATTGTTGAAGATCACGAAATTATTTTTATAAAGGTACAGGAATATATATAGAATTGATGTGAAAAATTTCCATGCAGAATTGTTTTATCATGTTGACATATTCGTTACACTGACACCAACAGTTATTACTCTACAGAAATATTTTTTTCAATGGGATCGAAACGTCTCGATTCAGATTCAACAAGAGTCAAAGGTTACTGCTGAATGATTATTAAAGTTTTCAAAAAGCGTTTTAAGTTAGCTTTTTCAGGATTCTGCTGGATCCATTTTCGATTCTAGATGAAACTTTAGTGTTTCTTTTTCAGTTACAGAAAGGTTCCAATGAATGCTGAATCTTCTCTTGGCTAAGGCGGTGTTCATTGAATTTCTGCGTTGATGTTCTAGATTTATCGAAAAATTCACAACATTTTCTAGAATACTTTGTTTCGAGTTCTTCATTCCATAACAGAATGACCGAATATTTCTTCATAGATGATATAACATGTCGAATGTGCTTATCTTATGTTTTTTTTTAACTTAGTTTAACTGTGCAAATTCCCTGAAAGGAATCAAAATTTTATTTCAGTTACGCTATCTGAAAAGTGAAACACACGACATTATTTTATAATCAACTTAAATGACGATTGTCGTTGATTGAAACTAATTCATCTGACGATTTGAAAAGTCGAGTATCATGAGCTAGTATTGAAATAACTATTCTAATTTTCAGTTTTAAAATTAACCTCATGAAAGTCTCCACACAGTGGAAACGAATGACGAACGTATTTTTCTAAATTTGTATTTTGTAAATTTTTTAGTTTGAAATTCATCGTATAAATTCTCCTATTTCATTAAAAGTGAGTAAACATCTTTGTGTAAAGAGAAAGAAAAACTGTCGCATGGAAATCGTTTTCATACCATCTTGAATTGACCATAACGATTTTGAACCGTAAAATGTTTCTTTTCGCCTTTTTTCGTATAGTTAAGACCATCCTCAACGACATAGAAATCCGGCAATGGTGGAGGTGGTGGCGTTGGACTATTTGATGTCAACAGTTAAATCATAATCATATGTGTCTACTATAAAAAAAAGAAAAGCAAAACGTCTTACGTTCGATTTGATTCCGGTTCGATAGTTGTATCTCCTTCGTCGTTTTTATCATCAACAGGCTAAAATTGAATGAGAACAAAATAAATGTCATGAAAGGGAAAACACAAAGTCTAACAACGAACCATTTGCGATGCATCTTCGATTGGTCTATTTTCATCATTAATATCGTTTTCATCCATCATTGATCTATTATTGTTTTTATTATTTTTATATCTAGTTGAATTTACAATTTAGAAAGAAAGAAAAATCCAAATCGTTATATAAATATAAATGAAAACATACAAATGACGTGTGCGTGGACTCTTTTGTATTGATACAGAAAGTGATTTACGACCTTGTTGAACATAAAATGATGCTGAAAGTCCAGCTAATTGTAGTTGTGCAGCTGCAGCTTGACGACGAGCGATCGTTGTATCAAGAAGTGTATTATTATTATTCGTTGACGGTGGCATCGTTAAACTTGCACGAGATTGTTCAGGAGAATCTTGTAAACATAGAATGGTGGCTAATCTATCTGTCATTTCTTGACTCCATTGATGAGCTTTATCGAGCATTTTCTCAGTTTTTTTTGATGTCTAAACGCATCAAAGAGTATTGTCATAGGGCAAGACGAGGATAACCATACATAGATCGATACTTACAGCTGCAACTGAACCGCTTGCAATTAATTCATCCATACGTTGTTGAAGATTGGTCGACATTTCAGCACATTTATCGATAATTGTTTGTTCACATCTATGTTTATGATGGTCGATTAATTTCTTTTCTCTTAAATTAACTCTACCTATGTTCTTCCAACTTTTTTTCTTCATATTTTTTGATTAATTCAATATTCGTATTTTTAGCAATAATCAATTGAGCCAATGTATTTTCTAGAGAGTAAATTCACATTATTATTTAATTTATATTCTTTTCCAGACAATGTCCCATGAGTTTATGAGACTCAAACGAAATTAGTTCACATGAACATAAACAACGGCACTTAACACTCGACTCAGTTGAATACGTTCGGACGATGTTTTTCCATAGGACATCGTTTTATGATATTAAATGTTGACACACATATTAATCGAAATCAATCATCAATTTTTTCTCTTAAAACATTCTTTTGAACTATGAAACAACAGAATTATGATGTAGTAGAGAACTGCATATTCAGACAGTTTGTCTTGTAAGTACTTGAAATAATATTGTTTATCGATAACGAGACTCTAATTATCAAGCGTGTGCATTTGTTAACATACTCGTGAAAAATGATTACACTATCACTCGACGATCAATGGACATGATCATCTTGAAAAATTGAAACTAGTTGAATTGAGATCATTAAAGTCTCATATATTCATATTCAATAATATGTTTAGATGAAAAACGATAGATCTAATTTGTTTAACAAAATAAATTTTGTGAAGTATTTAATTGAGAAAAATCTTTTAATATTATATGTTAGACTTATGAAAGAAAATGGAAAAATAATCTTTAATTGTTCTAGGTTTCAATTTCTGCATCAGAGATTCATTGGAGTTTGAAATGCGTGTTGAACTAGAAAAATAGTTGATTGCTTTTTTGTTCCTAGATAATATTCTATTCAGCGAGTATGAATAGAAATCTGCGACTATCGTAACTGTTACTTATGCCGTTTTCTCTAATTTATCATGTTTGTTTTTGTGAATAAAGTCATTCGTACATGTCAAATTCGTTTGTCCTATTACCTCTATGTTTTGAGTTCATTTTATTTTTATACTTAGTAACCGTTTTGTTGTTGCTGATACTTTTTCAAATAAACTATCCTAATTCTCACTTCATTGACGAATGATACGCACGCAATTGACTCCTTTTTTTCTCATTATATCTTTATTATTGTGACTGAAAATATCGTTCAACAATTTTCTCACCAACTCATATTGTATTTGTTTTATGTGCTTTTTTTAGCTGATTAAAACCAGTTCGATCAATCGTATTCAAATCGATTGTATTGCATGCTATCATATAAGTTTGCACCGAAGAAACCTATCCGATGCATATTAATAATAGATTAATATACACCAGATAAGGTAAAAACTCACTTGTAATAACCTACTATTAAACTATGCGATTAAATTTTGTATTACACGTACCGAAGATAAACAGAGCAAAGAATGATGAAGAGGTGCATCCCAAAAATCAGATAGATTATAATAGCTTTTCTTTGATTCCTAATACAGGATATAATGTAAAGCAACATAGCTGATTACAATCATGGCAATCAATTTTCTCCTAAACAATTCAAACTAACAAAAGTATCAAAACACACAATCGAAGTTTTTTTATTTGATGATGAAAAAAGTTGTCAGTAATTAATTTCTCCCATGTACACTTGGTGTCACGTGTTCCACATTTTAATTCAATTGGTATTATATCAATAGCTTGCTTATGTAACTGTGAAGAAATATTCTTCACTCGTTAATACATCAAAAACATATTTCATTCAATTTAGAATTAATGCATTTTGTAATTTTCTTCAAATAAAACGCGATGATGCTTTAGTTCACTATAGATGGACGAATGACAAAAACCTAATCTCGTGTCGAACACTATTCGACTTCGTATCGGGTCTATGGTGAGGATTCTATGATAGGAAAAACAACCATGATGAAAACACCTGATACTTAGCTATTGGTCTATTCTTGAAAAAAGAATCATGTCGATTCAAATGAACGTTTTCAGGTTGTATCCTGCAAATCTTTCTTGATAGGAGTTAGATATGCCTCATAAGAAAAATAAAAGAAATGATTCGATAATTCATTAACTTACGTCGACGTTGTTTAAGTGCTGCATTAACAACCATGTTCAGAATTTCGTTAATATTAAAAATAACTTTAAAAAGAAAACTATCTGAAACAACAAATATGCTTGATTAAAATATTCATTATTAAGTATTCCATACATTACAAAACTTCACAAGAAAAATAATTGACAATCGATTAGAATAAAATATTTATAAAATAAACACTGTCTGACAAAAAATACACCATACATACAACAGTATATGTTAGCGTCCAATCTTTGAATTCAACTTTTCATTGGTCCTACGTCAGAGTGAGAAAAATCTCCATTCGTTTTTGAATCGATGTAATCTATCGATGGATACACGATGCTTGTTTCGACATGACAAAGAGTGATGTCCTAAACTACCTATGCATAATTGTCCTTGAATCCTACTGTTCTATATTAAGGAAAACAGACTAATCAAGTCAGGAAATGAATCCCATATTGGACGTTAACATATATAAGAAAAATATTGCACAAGAAAAATTAAACGACGAAACAATATGAAAATGAGAATGAATAAATCTTTTTATTAAAACTCATTAATTAGCCATTAAATCTTTGCCATCACCAGTGGTAATAACAATAGGTTGATTAACTTGATCAGTAGCTCCATAACTGGCTTGTTGTAATCGTTCACGTGTTGAACTACGTCGAACTCCTGATCTGTCAAATTCTTGAAAACATGCATTCAATACACTCGGAACATAATTCTAAATATGAAATTTCAAGTCTTCGCTATTATTTTGTTGTTCGTAAGAAGAAAAAAACAATCTCTTACCGATGTTGCTAATTGTTTTGTTTCACCACCTTCAGTTTCTTCTAATTCACCCAAATCATCCAACCTTTGACGAATAACTGTTGTCTGTAATATAATGAAACGATTTTACTATCCGATATTTCAAACAGAACAAGTCAAAACAAAGCAAGAATACTGCCGAATAACCGAAAATCATATAGCATGTTATGTTTTTATCAACGTCTTACGTTAGTTTTTCTTTTAAGTAATGAGTTATATTTAATTGCATGCGGTAGAAAATATATGCTGACCTCAGGTAATATGTTTCTTGTTAATGAAGAATGTTTCGAAGTCCATTGATGGCAACAATCAAAACATGAAATACCAATATAGATGCCACCTAGATAAATATTGATTTAATATTTAAACGTCAAATGAAATCAAATCTCCTAATTACTTGTCAAAACGAAACACGTTAACAGTACTATGGAGAGATCAGTTAATGATTCTAAAATATAAATACATGTACGAAGTAAAAACATCGATTTCCTTTTTATTATTTAAACGAAACAAACCAGAACGAACAAGAACGAAGAATAATAATAATATTTGTTGAATAATCAATGCCACAACAGTAAAATTTCCTGCCAAACGATGAACACTTTTATCAGCTATTTCTGTATCATAAACAAATACTAAATTGTATTTGTCAACAGCGCGTTTTATCAACATATAAAGCAAGCCTGATGAAAATTTCCAACAATTAGTAATCTATGAAATTCGGAGCGAAAAAAACATGTTTACCAAATGGTGTTATTAATGGACAGATGATAGAATAGGCAAGAATTACGCAGAACACTGCTGCTGTCCAAGCATATTGAACACCGAAACGAAATGGAAATTGAAGATCCTAAAATTAGTTTGTTTGATGAAAATAAATAAATCATCTGCGAATTCTAATGACTGATAATATCTTAAATGAACATTTCGATTAATCCCTAGTCAAAAATTAAGTTGTCTTTTGCTCATCTTCGATTAGTAGATCATTTAGCAGAGAGTCAATCCGTATAGGAAAAGATAAGATTTTGATTTTTGTTAATTTAAGAAAAACTACTATCAACTAGAGACATTCCCAAATAAAGTTGCAGTGTCGTTAGAACAGATCGTTGCATCAGTTCATTCTGCTAGATATGTCAACAGCTGAAGTCGACCTTCTCAAGTACTAGATAAGCTTGTGTGATTTCAGGGTGTAGTTGAAAATTTAGAAGGCCGATAATGATTTCGAGTTTTAGATGAGAATATATGAAATCTGAGTTCTATGATGGCTTCACATACAGTGGTGAGCGGAATTCGAAAACAGTGGGGAATCCTCCGTGAGTAAATTTGATTATTACCGCTTTTACTAGATAAAATCTAGATTTACAGACATATACGTAAACACACCCACTCATGTCCTCAGCTGATCGATTGGTGGATGATTTTCTGCGTATTTTCGCTCACCTTTTCTCATAGCAAGGATCGAGATCCGATATCGTTTAGTTGACTTTCGTACTTATCGTTAAGATCATGAATATTAATCTACTTTTCATATTTATTAACACGATGTTCATCGTATGCAGTCATGTCATTAGGTTAGAATATTTAGTGATAGTTATTTTACGATGAAAATGTTTCTTTTGAAATTTCAAATAGTATACATTAGTTTTTTTCAGTATCCATCAAAATACGTCTGATAGATTTGAACTCCAATACAATAAATTAGTATAGTTCAGGGAAAAGCTTTGACTCGTCATTTAAACAGGATAAAATTTATTCGTATACTGGTTTCATTATTTCTAAATGATTGTTCATGGTTATAAACTCATGTTTGAGATTACAAGAAAAGATGAATCAATGGACGTTTCCTACGATTATAATTTAGAACGATAAATATTGGAGTCTTTTGCCAAGATCTTCTGTTCACTTTTCCTATTTCATACAAAAATATTCATTTTTCTCTTAAAATTTTTCTTGGAACAATTTCTTGTCCATTGTGTGACACGATCATTCTCTATGAGTAAATCATTTCTTACATGTCGAATAACGTTTCGTTCAGCTGTCGATTTAGCTGTTGCAATCATGTAAATATATGAGACGAGATCGGGTAAACGTAATAAATCAATAGCTGCTCCAATAAACGTCGAAGTTATTATATAATTGACAAAGAAAGCTCCGTTGTCTGGTAAAAATACACACCTTTAGTACAAAAGGAAATAGACAATGGAAATTGTTTTGAATGATTCTATGCAATAAAATAACTCACATCCAACGAATTCTACCGTTCTTTTTACCATCATCATCGTCGTCATTTTGAAAAACCCATCGAAGAAATCCTTCGATACTCGTTAAACCCAGTGATGGTAAAATAAGTATCATCATTAGAAGAAAAACAAATAGTTTTATCATCATTGATTTATCTAATGTCGATTTTTTCCATTGTTTTTCAAGTAGAGATGTCACACTAACAAGTGATGGCATGACGGCAGCAAATATACGTAATAACAATGCGGGCATAACCGATGTTAACAGGACAGGAAAATGTATTAGATCTGTTACTGTTTTTATGGAGTCAATTGAACGATATTTATTTATTATCTTATCGATTGTACTGATTACAATTGATGGCGTTGTTAAAAATAACATGAAGAATACAAGAATCTGAAATTAAGAAAAACGAAACAATTAACACAGACTTGCATCTGTCGATCGATGACACATACTATATTCACGATGATAATACGAAACCAATGAGTGACTTGACTCGACGGAATATTTTTCCTGAAATACAAAATTAAATGAAAATTACCATGAGAACATTTGCGAACTATTCAACAAAGCAGGCTAGCTGAAGGTTTTCTTTTTAATTTCCATGGCACTTTTCTCGCAAGATACAACATTGAATTAAAGATGAATTCATTCGAGAAAAGTTGTTAGTTCGTTTGAAATGTGAAACACAATATAACTAATTCAATTAAAATTTTTATGTTTTTGAAAAACTTCAGCATATATCTTCGTCATGATTTATTGTTCACTTTGCAACTCAACGAGAAACTAGCCTATATTTATTTTAATTCGATAGGCTTTAGAAGTTGTCTATCACAGTCTGATTATATCCTTGAAACCGATGTATCACTGTTGTGTGAAGTGGAAATCTCTCTA
>OENT01000290.1:79024-140738 GCA_900239685.1 Rotaria macrura
GAATCAGCGTTAAAAACTGAGTCACTTTACATAAGTTGTGGATAATTCTGAGAAAAAAGTTTTTTTTGAAAAAATCCCTGTACCCTACCTCAGGGATTGCTTGGTGAAAAATGACAATTTTTTCGATAACTCAACCATTTCTTGCCGGATCCTTCTCATCTTCGAACTCGACCGAGATATTGATGAGACAATTCTGTGCACAAAATTTCAACTCAATCGAATGTAATTGTGAAGAGTTATCGAATAAACGGACGGACGGCCGGACGGACACACTGACCGATTTTAGTAGTGTACTCACTTTTTGAGTACACAAAAAATGAGACCTCTAACATGTGACAATCAAATCAAAAACATTGGCACATTTCTATAGCAACTTCGAATGAAATAATAATCCTCGAAATTACTGAGATAGATCTAAAAAGTTAGTTCCTTAATGACTCAAATACAGGAAATGTATTCAATTTTCAACGCATTGCAACTTGAAAATGATGTAATGCTCTTTCATAGGATTATATTTTAGGGAAAACTTATAGTAATTTGCATCGTCGATGAAATGTAAATCAGCGGTCTGATCAACAAACTAATCTGATTTGAACATATCATAAATAACAGTGGTGGTGGTGATTGCACTAGAAATATTACACAGATAAAACATATTTTCTAAATATTGTGATAAAAAATTCGAATAGTGAATAGAAAAATCCGATATGAGTAAATATTCTACTGTGAACCTGTCGTGTAGTGAAAGATACCTCAAAGGATAGAAATGTATTCAAACTCATTCTCTCTTCAATGACTCGATGCTTTTGCCTGATTCATAGTCATGCAATGTCTTCTGTATGTTAAGCGATATGCTTATCAAACATTGAATTCAATGATCTCCTATTAGTTCTTTAAAAATTAGAACTGAAAAACTATTCTCTCTAGTTTGTCACTGTTCACAGCAGTTTTCATTTCTTGTGCGTCAATTAATGATATACGAAGAATTTCATTTGTGCATGACAAAAGCTCTCCTTTCTATATCGAGCACTTGTTTAATTGACGCATCAATAAGTTTTGTTGACATTGATCTGTTTCAATAGCAGAAAAGGAATAAAAGAAAGAAACACAAATCCCATCTAGTTTACTGTCACAATAGTAAGTCATTATTTCGTTCGTGTCATTCCTACAATGATAACAAGAATATTTACTTTTCGTTGAGTATGTACTTTTCCTTTTCTCTTAATAGACAAATATCATATCGACACTTAAGAACAGAAGTAAATCATACTAAAACCATACCACAACTAGGTAAATAATTAGTGACAATTAGATTTTTAAAAAATTTATCGTTCGATAAATAGAACGATTGAATTCGGTAGCTTCATTTGTGAAACGTGGAAGGACCAATTTTATTTTGTTCTATTTTTGTAAAAACTGAACATTTGCCGTTGTTTTGTCTTAGTAACTATGCAGGTGACACTTTATCTATTTGACTGAAGATTTATTATTCAGTAGCTGATCATATTACCATAATCCACTCTTGTATTCTTTTACAATTTTGAATATCCGTTGCAAATATTGAACCAATCGTCACAAAGAAAGAAATTTCCTCATTGATCAACGAAATTTTCATTTTTAAAAGAAATATAATACATTGATCTATCTTGTTCAATGATAAACACAAATCTAAACAGCTTTTATACTATTATTGTGCGTTCGATTTCATTCGACATTCAGTTTCGAGATTAATATAAGAAAATATTTGTTCTATGAGAATGTATTTTGACATGAATGACGTTATCTTAATCTATACTTTTGATTAAAAATTGAACATCTAACGCTCTGTTCTCCTTTTAAGATGTTTCGATTATTTTTATTCTCAGTAATGAATCAGTGTCTCGCAAGATTCATCCATTGTAAGATGAATCCTATTCGAACAGTGAATTTTCCTATTGTCTTTTCTCACAAGACAATATTCCATTCGAATGTCCTTAGGAGCAATAGCAAAAAAACAGTTTTCTTTGTTCGTGCAATTAATCATGAAAAAAAGAAGCAATCTTGTTTTAAAAAATTTCTATGTAAAACAACAATAAATCAGCAAAATATCCATCGATGTTTTACATAAAATCATAAACATGAGTGTTATGGCACCTTTCTTTCAATTGAAGTCAAAATGGAAGAAAGAAGAGGTACTCGACACGTCTATTCAACACATGGACACAATCTCTAAGTAGAAAGAAAGAGGAGGGAGAGCTGCATAACTATTATCGATAAGAGAAATAAAGGGGCAGCACAAAGCTGAGGTAAGTTTGTATGCATGTATGTGCGAGTCAACTAGGCAAGCGACGAACTGAGAGCAAATAACAGAAAGAAAAAGAGACAGAAATTGATCTTGATCCTAGTTGTTATAGCTGCACACCTATAAGATAATGTACGCGATGTCGGTCACTATTTTACTGTTCAAACAAGTCAAATAAAGTGCGACATAAAATAGAACGAATACATAAATGTGAATTATTTTAACAAATAACACATCCATACAAAAATCTGTTTCCAATGGCGAGTAACGAAACATTTCCTCAAATAGCCTATCCAATTCGTATTGTTCTACCCATTGTCTATACTGTTATTACCGTGATCGTTCTTCTTGGTAATACATTAAATTTCTATTCTTTATGCGTTAGTACCGATCGTTTCGGTCGAAAAAGCATTCACGTCCTTATTTGGAATTTAACTATTGAAGGAACAATTTGGACATTAATATTTTATGTCGTTAAAATGATTTCCTATGCTGATTTAGGTGAGCATTTCGCATTGAATAATGGTAAATGGTTGAACGATTTATGGTGCAAATCAGAAATGTACATATTAAGAATAATGGATTTCGTTCTTGCTTATACGATTGTATTTCTATGTATTGATCGTTGTGTTAAACGAAAGAAATGTTGTTATGGTCAACGTCGTTTTGTAAGTGGCATATGTGTGTCAATATCAATGTGGCTTGCTATTTCTTACGCATTAATACCAATATTATTCTTTAATCAGCAACTAAAATCATTGAATTATGGTTCGTATGAATGTGTTTACAATGAAACACAAATCAATCAATTGACTTGGCTGGATTTACAACATATTCAAACTCCATATCGAACGATCTATTTAATTGATTTTATCTTTGGAAATGCTCTGCCGATATTTTTAATGATTCTCTTTTTAATCTTACGACTTTATATTCATAAGAAACTCAAGCCAATACAAAAATATCAAGTCGATGGAAATATTGACTTTGATACTAAAGACACGAGTACGTATGAAAAATTCAATTTAACGACATACGATGATGAACATCCAAATTTAATTATAATGGTATGTTGTTTGCAAGTTTTTTTTCTTTCTTAAAGAAGGAAAATCAATGCTTTATTATTATTATTGTTGTTGTATTCGAATTTCGAAACACTACAGTCAAATGTCAGATTGTGATTGTCTTTTTAACATATTGACATTTGAAATAGAAAGGCAAAATTTACTGATTCGAGAAAGATTGTTTGCATCAAGAAAACATTTTTTCTACAATTTTCTTTTTTAAAATCACAGAAATCTGTCCAATGGAATTTTAGTAATTATCTAGCGGGATTCGTTTAGATTCTCATTTGAATTCAGACTTCATCCGACATTCGATGTTTTCAAATGAAAAGTCAACAATGAGTACGACCAACTTTATATTATCAATCTTAGGAAACTCTGAACAATCTATCGAGAATAACACTTGCTGGGAAAAAGAATAGGTGTAAACAACCATATAGTACGAGATTGAAAATATCAATTTAAAAAGATTCATAGAGGAAAAACATTCCCTAATTCTATTAATACATGAAGTTCATTGTTTAAAGAGAAATTCTCAAATGATCAATCGTCAAGATTACGTTGATATACAATTGATGTCATTGATTTGTATTTCTGTAACTTTTCTTGTTAGTATTTTTCTATGAACTGTCAATGATAAAGATCAGCACGACTAAGTTTCTCGATGCACGAATGTAATTCAAGGAAGACGAATTAATTCTTTTCAGGTTGTTTCACATGTCATTTTATTCATGATTTGTCAACTCCCATTCTATGTTTATCGTTTGGTACTTATTTATTATCCATCGATAGAAGAAAATTTAAATTCCAAGAATCTTTCCTATGCAATCGATATTCCATTGATTATTCTTCGTTTAATAAATCGTGCTATTAATCCTTGGCTGTCCTACTTTTTAATGCATTCAATACGGGATTCATCCGGACGAGTATGTTCGTCGTTCTGGTGTTGCGGTTGTCTTCCATGTTGTCCAAATCGTTGGTCATGTATACGTGATTTTTCATCATGCATTCGTCATGAATGGTATGATCTAACAAGTAGTACGCAAATGGTTAAAGAAATTCGTCCGACTGGAAATACGATGAATAAAGAATTTATTGATCCAAATGGAAAACACATCAGACAAACATATGAAGAATATGTTAGATATTATCATCGACCGCGTTCACATTTTAGTGATGCGAATCCAGCTCTATTATTAGCCGGTAAACATAAGACATCGACGAATGATAATTTAGCTTATCTCACAAGTAACAATTCCATTCAACTTGACGAACCACGTACTGAATTATAGATTTCATTTCTATATGCAATCTACGCATGTTGTTCTTTCCCTTCTGTTTTAAATATCAATTCATATTATTATCTAGATCATAGAAGTATTCATTCTTCTTATGATATATTAAATAAATTCTTCAAATGATACTTAGCGTGCAAAAATTATATCAACAATGACAAGTCAAGTTCATAAGTTTATTTTTGACTAGGTTTATCATAAGAAACAAGTAGATTTTGTTTATGAACGTGTATAAAATCTGCCAGATATATTTTAAGAAAAATTCTTCCAGTCAAAGTGAACAGGGCCATGTCAGATTAGACTGCTTGAGCTAAAGTTACAACAATGACTAGAACAAGAATGGTTAGACAAGGGAAAAGAGACTTATGGTAACTATAATAGAAACACAATTGATCGACCCGATTGAATAAGAAAGAATGCAACTTAAATGTGTTGTCATGCAAGAAAATCTGATGAGTATGGAAAGCAATATGTCAAAAGTCAACATGAAGGTTATACAAAGTAGACAACATTGATAGAAAGCACTCTTAAGTATGTGAGAAAGTTCTTGAGTGTAAAAGAAAATGAGTTTAGTTTAACAACAATTCATCGGAAGTTAAGTTTTATCGTTTCGAATCTTTGACCTTTGCTATTGATTACTACGATCATCATAAACAAGGACAAGAGCATAGATGATATTTTCTTGTTAACATATGTAAAATAAACGAACATCAAAATCAATATTACGAAAATCTTCAATCATAACATAAGTGTTCAATAGAAAAAAAAGAATGTTGAGTAATATTAATCATTACCTAGCTAATGCAATCTTAGAAACGCAATGTGTTGTTTACTTGATTTATCTATTGGTTTATTTTGCTAATGTCATAAAACAACGTCAATCTACAATGTCATGCTTGTCAACGACGGCAATACATTAATCCATAATAAATAACTCGAAGAATTAATTCATGTTGTTAAAAAAATATAATTTCTCTTGAATTTTCATTATAATAAATCGATACGAATCGAATAGCTCTCCGACGATTAGAAGCAACTGTCATGGAAACGTTGTTCGAGATGAATTATAAACAAATGAAGACGACAAGAACATTCCAGTCAGTAATGAATTAATGTTGAATTGACGTGACTAGTACACGTAAAAGAGAACACATATTTCATAGAATGAAGAACGTAAAATGTTCGAAAGAAAGATTAATGTCAACAAAACTCATCATGTCCCAAGATTATGACATCAATATTTATCGTTTTCAGTTCTTACAGATGATCATGAGAGAGAGAGAAAAAAACGTGGTGCAGATGTTGATAGAAGATCTGACTATTACTATGGGATTTATAGAATTGAATCTGAATCTCGGATGTAATCTATGGGTATGATTTAAATTTAGCAAAATACATAAATCAACTGCAATACATATGAACTTGACACACTATGTAGATCTTTCCAAATTCTTTATTATATAATCAACATAATGTGTGTGAAGATTATTGGACACTACTTATTGAATGAATCTATTTTTCAGCAATAAACCATTCAAATTAGATTTGCTTTAAAGAATATTGATCCATGCGAAAGAAGAGTTCTTTTTTATAATTCTCCAGCAAATACGATATCAGAATTATTTTCGGTGTGAAAATGACCTGTCAACGATTAAGTAGGTTGAGTTTTCAAAAGTTCATGGAATGACAGCACAGATCGAATTGTTAGATATGATTAGTAAAATTTAAGAATTTTTCTTTAATTCTATTTTGATTCAGTAGTAAGTTGACCGTTACAAACTATAGATAGAAGTTCTTGCCACGATGCACATTTAATGATGAGTATCAAAATAGAGATATGTAAAAATATCTGAAAGTAGATCACTATGAGCGTAAACAGGGTATCCAAATATGATTGATATTTATATCGAATTTCAAACTGGTACTGATTGATTTTTGGCACGTAAAATTTCTAATTGCGAGACTAGTGGAGAAAAAAATATAGCAATACTATCGTTGTTGAATATTATAAACTCTTATGTCATTACTTTGGCAATTACAAGAAGACGAATGTAATTGATCGTGTCGTTGAATTGATTGTTATTAGACGAGAAGAATGATGAATGATTTATAGAAATCTATTGATCAATCTCGTCGAACTGTTTAGATATGTTACAGCTGTGTGCAACAAGTTCAAGATCACAAACGTCAATCAGTAAGAAATGTTCGATTATGAAATTGAGTTCTTCATACTTTAGCTCGGCAAGAGAGGGTAGAGTAAATCTTTTAACAAGCAATATTCCTTTGAATGTTCTTTCTAACAATTGTAGAATACCTAGCATTATTAAAGTACTGTATTGTATGTCTTCAATCATTGATTTTTTTTGTGATCAAATAAGTCAGTTTTCAATCATTTTTTGATATTGATATAAATTCTCTTCCTTGCTTTCATATAATTATCATAGAAATTGAACGGAAAGTTCGTCCTTCGTTTTTATTGTCTATTGATAAAGTGTCAATGAAAATATTGTGTATTTGAGAAGAAGTTCTACTGAACCTTGAAATCGATCGGACGTGATTCGATGTGTTGTGCATTCTAATTGAAACATAGAAAGAGAGCAACGATAACCTGACTTTAAATGATCCACGAGAATAAGCCGACATATCACGAAAAGTAAAATGAATTGGAATACTTTGAATCTATTGCATAAGTTCTATAGTCCATCGTAATTCTCAAATAATGAAGTAGGATATCAAAATTTAGTTTCAGAATTATTTCTGTACAAAATTAATTCTATCGGATTATTCAATGATTATAAAGGAAGCAAAATCGTTTTGAAAGTGTTTCGATTAATTTTCTCATTATCATCGTATGATGTTTATTGTGAAGAGACACTAAAACTAAAAGAATTATTGTAGTTCATATCAACTTTCTTTCTTAAAATTCATAGGTTTCTATTTAGAACTCTTCTGTTGAAATAAACATGTTGAGTTTTGAAACATACGAATCGTACTATTCGAGTTCGATATACATAAATATAATAATCTTTAGGTGACTCCGTATTACACTGTATTTAGAAAAACTTTGACTCAACTTTTCTTCACTCGATACGATTGATGTTTAACGAATAACATTGGTAGATTGAATTCATATGAAATGTCAATGCAGTATAGAAGTTTTCAATAGACGACACCCCATTGAAATTCATTCTCTAGCTTTTAATTCATTTACATCCGTGGTACAAGAATGAGTATCTGTCTACTCAAACTACGATAGGTAGTCTAAAAGTGATGTTTTCTTTACCATAAAAATGTTTTTGCAATAGAAAATCATCGGAGAGTAATCAAATCCACCGATGAACTACGTAACTAGTAAACTATCGCACTACATCTACGATAAAACTGTTTTTATTTAATAACTAAATGAAAACTGATCGAGTGAACTGTTTTTCTCAATAGGACATTTAAAAGAAACCAAAGGACAAAATTCTCTGAGACACTCATTTTTTCTATTAAATCTATAGTAGGATCTGATCGACTAGCGTATCGAAATTTGTCTCTTGAAATGCTGTGAATTAGGACGAAAATCTGGTTTACAACAGAGCGTTCGATTGCTCTAGTCAAATTTATAGGTTAGCAGCCGACTAGAATTCATCATATCACGTTGAAGTGTTAAGGAAAATATGGTTCATGTTGAAAGATTCTTATCTTGACTCGTACATTCGAGGAACCTAAATCCATAATCTAAATAACACAAAAAACGACCCTGAACGAAGTCCTAATCTTACTTAATCTTCATTTAATGGAAGTCATAATCTCACTTCCACAAAGTGATGGACTGTTGAACTAAATAAGAGAAACTGTTCACGAAACGAATATATATATATATATATATTCGAATATAAAAATGTAAAATTTTCTTCACTGTACAGTTGTAGTTTCTATCATGTATCAACGTAAAAATAACTTCCAATCGAAAAATCGAAACGGAGCAGAACTTTTATAAACAATTATTGTGACAATGGATTTTCAACATGAGAACACGTCTCGATGGACACTACACTTTCAGAACTATTGTAATGTGACATGTAAATTATCCTCTCTCTATAAATAGATCTTTCTTCGTCAGAACAAACTAAGAAAGAGTAGTTATACTGAGTTAAAATACACTTTAGTCGTAGCACATCGAATAGGTATTGATGGCTTAGATGTAAATCAAGTTTGTTCGATATAAAAAGACACATGAACTTGTTTTCATATGTTTTATAAGCAGAAATTCTACTTGTTAAAACAAATATGTTGTCATGTATTTTAGAGTAACAATTGTGAATAATACGAGTGAAAATCTTGAGACGAATGTTGTTCTCGCTCTTGATATTAAAGTAATCGAGTCAGCCACTTTTGCGCTTTGTTGTTATAAGAAAATTCAAGAATTCGCTTGTTTTTATCATGCATAGGATGGGGGAAATACACATACATTTATTTATATACTGAAAACCAAACACCCTGAGATACAAAAAGAAAAGCATCATTTCATTATAATATTTAAAAAAAATACAAATAGAAACTATGACAATTGCAAGTACAACATGGATACATATATTTATATAATATTAAGACATGGTATTCGAACGTGAAGAATCAATATGTCGTCTAAAATAAAGAGTTATATCAGCTATGTTTGGTCGTTTTGTTCCATCGAGATGCCAACATTCAGATAATAAATCATAGATTTCTTTTGGACAATCAGCTGGAACAGTTAAATTAAATGACTCGTCATCTTTATTCTCTATTTGTCGTAATACAATACGTTGGTAAAGTTCTTCATTCGTTAATGATCCATGTGGCAGACATGAACAACGTGACCAAATTTCCCATAGTGTTACAGCAAATGAATATAGATCAGATTTAATAGTTGGATTTGTCTAAAAGAAAGACTTGATAATGAAAACTATTTCCTTTACGATTCTATTCGGTTACCGTTAACACTTCTGGTGCAATCCATCTCAACGGTATTAAATGTCCATTTGCTATTGACCAATATTCTTGTTCATATTGTGATAAAGCCATTGCGCAATCTGTTAATTTAATCGTATAATCCGCATAAAAAAGACAATTACGTGTTGCTACATCACAATGTATTAAATTTAAATGAGATAAGTATTGGAGAGCATTCGCTAATTGATAAGCAAAATAAATGTTCATCCTAAAATAAATAACAAAAACAGAACAAAGATTAACAAAAAAAAGTATATCGACGATTATACTTTTGAAAGGTTGTATCGTTTATATTTTGATGAGCAATTTTACGATAATAATCTTGTAGAGTACCTAATTGGGAATATTCTTGAACAAGATAGAGAAGATCGAGTTGAACAGCGTACAAACAAGAAATGTTGTTATGATTTAAACGTGATAATATCTCAAGTTCATTTATAAATGTTTGTCTAAATATGAATGACAACAATGAAAAATGCGTTCGTTCTGATTTCGCAAGGAAACTATTTCGTTTGATCGTCTTTTACCTTGATGCGTTGACTGAATTTGCTTTGACGATTTTGACTAAAACACATTTCGATTCATTGTCCATAGAATATTTTCCGCTATAGATTTCGCCATGTTTTGTTTCAGATATTTTATGTGACACAACTAATTTTGTTTCATCAACTTTAGTTGGATATTTTGTTGGTGCATGAGAAGTATGTTTCGATGAAATATTCTCTCGAGGTATTATACAATTGAATAAACTTGTTCGTTGATCGTAACAAATTTTGTCCATCTGTCCAATGTCTGATGAAGCATAGTGAAAGGTCTAGAGAAATAATTAAAAAAAAAAAGAAAAATATGAACATAACAATTAACTCGTGATATTTACATTATTTCTTGGCCATTGCTTATGAACGCTAAATGAATAATTTCCATCAATGACTGCATATTGTTCACTTTTAAATAACGATGGTGGTGAACTTGTTTGTAATAATGATGTTGTCGACGTAATTGGATAAATATATGAACCCATCGATTGTTGTTCACTTGTTAGATCATCGTAATTGTTTGATGTAAATAAATGATTACTTTTATCGATAGGTAATGTATTGGCATCATGATAACTTGATGTTGACACACAAGAACCACTTGTTGTCGTTGCTGTCATTTGTGAAGATTTATAATAAAGATTTCTATGTTGTCTTAAACGATGATGTGAACGACGACGACGATGAAGACGATAAAATCCAAGTATAAGTAAAAGTATAAGACAAAATGAAAGAGTAGAACCAATTAATATTGTTAACCATTCAAATGTAAATATTGTTAATGATGATGATTCCGATGTTGAATCATTGTTGATAACTAAACATGAGAAATAGTATTTATTGAATCAGTTAATTGAATGAAAATCTTACCAATGGGACAGTTTGTTGTGTTATTTTGATCTGTTGTTGTATTAACAAGACTCGCTGGTTCATTATCAAATGTAATTTCAGTTAAAAATAGAACATTATCAAATTCAACTGTGATTTCTACTCGTTTTCCGATAAACATATTGCCATAGTTTATTAATTGTATTGTATCAACAAAAACAATTGATGATGAGGATTCTACGAGTGATGGATTATGTTTAATAGAAATATTATCATCGAATTTGATTTCTATCGATTCATATTTATTGTTCATCGTATAGATTTTTATCGTCTTAAAATGACGCGATACATCAAAATGAAATTCTATTGATACAGGTGATCGATTCCAGCCAACCCAATAGTTATCAACACCTCCAATTATTCCGTCAACTAATTTCCCAATACCACCTATTGGACAATAAATAAAAAACATTAGTCTGTGTCAAAGAGTCGATGTAATAAGATGTTTGAAAAACTCTCCGGGTTTATTCTATTGTTTTCAGATGATTAAAGTTCATCTAGTTGTTAACCGTCACAGATCTCATCGGATAGATCTAGATTCAATATTGTCTGCATCACGACAAAGCTACAATATTCCTGATAAAAAAAATAGATCGAACAAAATCATTTTTTGATTAGCATCGATGTTGAAGATCATGATATAGTTTCTGAAAACAGGAACTCTAAGATCACGATCAATTAAAGAATTCATACATCGTCTATTCTTTTTCATTGGGACACAATGGGGGTGTGAATATTTCAACCTTCTCTTGAGTAACACCCATATCGAAGTCGTATTAGTTGCTCTTCCTTCGAACTACAATTTTTGAATACTTTGACATTTCGGAAGCCTCGCAACGTTCTATTACTATGAGAGGTTCACAGAGGAAAAAAAAGAACGAAATCGATCCTACCATCATATGAATAATCCTTATCTGAAGTTGTTGAAGTCGTATACGATATGGTACCACCTATAAATACAATGAATAATATTTTGTTTTAAATGAAAATGACTAATATTATTCTAACCATAGTATGGACAACCATAAAGTTCAACACGCATACAAACGGTTCGCCACCGTTGGCTATAAGGAATGACTCGAATACGTTTAGCTAAGATTGGTGATGAAAGTAGACGTTTTTCAGGTAAATATGTATTAATATTTCCGTTAAGAATCTAGAAGTAGAATAATTTAAAATGAATTGTCTTCTACTCATTCACGTATATCATACTGTTTTATTTGTTGTTTTACTTGAATAAGTAATCCAAGTAGATGATTTATTGTCACGTTGATATTGAATTTGAAAGTATTCTGCATATTCTTTTCCTTGTCCATTACCAAATCGACCTTGAGTTTCGATAGCATTTACAAAAAATAATTGTCGTAATTCAATTTCGAGATATTCATAAGAATTCATTCCGATGGGTTTGTCCGGACACCATGCACCACCCTCGATTTCAGTACGGACTCTATTCAAATAGAATACTTAATTAGGTTATTAGTCTTAATAGATCATAAAGAACGAGATAAATGATTATTTTTTCACCTTGCCATTTGAGGTCCAACACTGCTGACATCATGTGTTGAACTTGCAGTCAAATCATTATCAGTAATCGAGCCTGACTCCATGCCCAACGGTGCATTACAATGCTCTGTAAATGAGAGAGAAAAAACCTATTGACCTTCTTTAAATCTCTCACGTATTTACCATATTCCGGCAATAATAAATTCGACGAGACATCAACAAGACTTATGACGAATAATAGACATATGCTTATCATCATAGATAGATATGAATACATCTGATATCTGAAAAAAAAAGAAAGAAAGCAACACTTCGAAAATGAGTAAACCTTGCGATAATTAACCAATATGATCATTTACGCATATTGATACTATCAACTGTTGTTGATGTAGTTCACTAATTGAAACATCAACTAATTAAAAGACAAATAAACAATTTCGTTATAAAGTATCAAGAGAAGTCACCCTGAAATTATTAGTTGTGAATCTGTAAATTATTCGTGTCTTACTTGATATTAAACGTCTAGACGTTTTATTTTATTTTTTATTTTTTCATTTCGTTTCATTTAACTTGTACAACTCTATTTAAGATGTCATCTTTATAGATAGATGTATCTATAATCATACATAGACACACGCACACATTTTTGACAGGGTTGCACGTAGATATTGTTCATCATCGAAAGAGAACATCGTTAATAGCTATCTGCTCACACTTCGAAATGATCACTGCTGTGAGCGTTGATTAACACAACGTGCGTTGGACGACGTCAATTTATTACGCAAAAACGAAATAAGTATGCAGTATTCTACTAAATGATCACTATAGGACGATGTATGTATGTGCTCAGTGATTGTATAAACAAATAACATGGTTAAGTTGTCTGATATACGTATATGTGAGTATTGTGTGCTTGACGGCGACGGTCGACAATCGGATAGCACTCCAGGCAACTTACGTACGTTTCGAAGAGAGATCAGATCATTAGAATTCGCTTGATAACGGCCAGATCTTGCCAATATTTATGATGCAATCGAACAAACCTTCTCTACATTCTTCTAATATACTCACGTACTGTTCTATTTGTCGAAATCGAGACTGAGCAGAAGACTCCTTCTTCTGTACCAGAAGAGACGACGAGAGAAAAAATTCTTCTTTCCCACTCTCTCTCTCTCTTCCCTTCTTGTTCTCGCACTGTGTCTCTGTCTCTCTTCTCCCTCATCGATAACAAGAATGAAGGGAGAAGAGAAACTGAGAAGAGGCTTTGTTGTATATATATATATATATAAATATATTTTTTTTTATCTTTTTTTTCTTTCTCTGTCACCATTGCTGACATGTATTTATTAATTTGTACCTTGCTTCTCGTTCTCTACGATGGACATATAAGGGGATTCTTTGTTCAAGTGTATGATAGGCAATCTTACGTAAAATGCACTCGAATTTCATTGCGTGGCAGTAATCAACTCCAAATATATACTTCTATTTTATGACATGACAAAATGACCTTGCATCATAGGACTCTGGAAGCACAAGGGTCCACTCACCACTGTCCTCATCGTCTATGTCTATATCTAGATCAATGTTTCGATAAGATCAGATACAGATCTTAAACTACAAAGTGTGAACATCAATCAGCTGTCTCCGTGAGATACAGCAACAACAATAACAGCAACGGAAAGAGAGAAAAAAGCAGAAGCCGCTTTGCATTTGAGATTGAGATGCACTTGTCTAAATGAACCATTTGACAGGTCGTTCAATCGGAACATGCACATTAGCAGAGTTAACTCATAGAATGGAAAAAAACGGCTAATCGACATTCTTCTACGCATAAAAATGAAAGTGAATGATGCAATTCATATGTCAAACAAGTGCGTTATTGAAAAATAATTATCGATATATGTGCATGCTAAATAAAAGTGTGGACATGGAGGCCTCAGGAGGTATCATATACATGTTGAAGATCGAAGTTCAAATATAATTGGTGAGTTTCTGCTTCTGGCGACGAATATATATATCATGTTACATAGTAAACATCATAATTCCATTTAGTCTTTGTCACACGCGATCTCTTTCTTTTTTTAACTAGAGAATAGGAAATAATGCTGCTAATTCTTCTCTAGTCATCGTCAAATGATGAACACTCAAGGTTGAATAGAGACGAATAAGCAAATGAGACAATGTCTCAAGGAGGTGCGTGATAAATCAATACATTACAAACATAGATATACTCCTACATATCATACGATTTCGATGATCTTTCTTTGGTGTTCACATAACAATGATAGAAAGAGAGAAAAGGAAGGAAGACACGCTCTGTTTTCATCTTAATTGAGTTTGTGCGTGTGTAGATTTACTACTTGCTCGTTCATTTGTGTAAAAGATGAAGTCAATCACTAATTCAATAATGGCGAGATTCTTTCGAACTAAAGAGTATTGCATAGAGAAGAAAAATTGATTACGTTATATACTGCCAATAAGCACTGGTGCTAAAAGGATTCTTTTCTCTTTTTCTTCTTTGTTTCATTTGAGCATATAGGAAAAAATCTTTTCAACCTTGAATGAACGAAACAGTCGGCATGAGAAAAAGAAAAGAGACTCAATCATTAGTAGGCGTACTCAACGAAGAAGAACACACATACAAGATTATATTAGTTCTTTCTTATGAATGTATGTATTTGTGTGTGTGTGTCTACCGGGTGGAG
Organism: Rotaria macrura; assembly: GCA_900239685.1. NCBI lineage: Eukaryota > Metazoa > Rotifera > Eurotatoria > Philodinida > Philodinidae > Rotaria > Rotaria macrura. Next base: position 94,277 of record OENT01000290.1, read on the forward strand.
TAGTTAGTACTATTCGATGACTGCAATTAGACATGAACAAGCCAGTCATTCATGTGTTTAGTCTGGCACTACTGCTGATCTTCATCTCTATTCACAATATGCTCAACCATAGACGTCTATAACTTTCGTTGTGATATCAGCTAGTTGCCGTTCTAGACGAAAATGACCTGGTGGGTGCCAGTTACGTTTTTTTTGTATTAAAGATAAAGAAAAGAAATCTTATAGAAGAACTAAAGCAAGACAAGAAATGAATTATGTTTGAACGATTATAATAACACTAATCATTTGTCAATATACACGAATTATTATTGAACCACTACTACTGCTGCTGGTCCATAATCATAATATATGTATATAAGAGAACGGCAGTCATGAACATTCAATTCGAATTCGATCGATCTATACATGTATATATATATATATATTTATGTTTCAAATCTTTCTTTTCTTTTTTTCTCATTATTTATCAAATGAAGCAGAAGAAATGATCGGCTTCATTTCCAATTGAATGAATTCTTTCTTTTTCATAGTTCACTGCGTAACTACTAGTTGCTTTTAGTGAGAGATGATTGATTGATCAATGCAGCTATATTCTATATCAACAATATCTTATACAGAAAAAGAATAAATGATAAATTATAGAACTACTCAACTACTTATTTGTCTATGAAATACAAAGGCAATCATTATTATCAACAATATACAGTGAAGAGTGAGTGAGAAAGACAAGAAGAAGTCTTCTTTCAATAGACATGACACACATTAGTGTTGAACAAACAAACAGTCGAACACAATGATGATGTCGAAAGATTTTAAACTGTCAATTCCAGAGTAAAACGTGCTACGATTCATTTTAGGGAAATATTCATAATGAGAAAAAAGAGTATTCCTATCGATATTGTCGCTGTTTACAAACGTTGACTTATGTAGAACAATGATGTATAACAAAAGAATTGTATTCATTTCTGTGAAAACAAGATGTTGCTCTTTTGTAAGAAAAGAAAAATGTAAGATAAATATGTTTAGATGACTGAACATCAAAGATGGTACAATATTATTGTTTAGCTGTCATCCCACAATAGGTGGCCGTTGGTCATTTATTATGTTTCTTCTCTGTATCTCTCTCTCTCTATCTATCCATATATATATATATATGTACGTGTGTGTGTTTGTTTTAAGCATCATATTGGTCGGTCTTTTTGTATGTTTTATTGATTCTGACACATTTTTGATCGCACATCCACATACAGACAAAAGTGACCTTTAGGCCTGTACACATAGTTAGTATGCGAATGAGTGTCTGATGTCATATCGCAACATATTTTTGTTGTTATTTTGTCAATATACATATGCATTAGTTAAAATTTATAATAAATAAGAGTAATGAATGTAAGATAGAAGTAATGATCTCATGACAATATTTTCCACTGCCCAGAGTCACATCAAAGTTGTTTCCTCTGACATGTGAACGTACGTATTGAATGTGGCGGATGTACACACACGTATGAAGAACAAAAAAGAAAGAACAATCGACTTACGATATTTTGAAGCAAAAAAAAACACATCCTTAAATTTTTCATTCATCTAAGCATTACTAACAACTTCATCAGTTTGATAATCACATATTGGACGAGTCGATCTCGTGCATGACGACGTGTCGTCTAAGTGGTCAGTTATAGAAGAAAAGGCGGAATTCTGCATGTTAAGAATGTCTTGCGGATAGACGAAGTCGAGTGATTTTTTAATCATGTTTGAAGTATTGCAATAGACAAGAGAAGAAAAAAACGAGAGACCATCACTTCCTATACTTATCATCGGAGAATAAAGGCCGATGGACGAACGAATGAATAAATGGGCGTTCAATACAAAAGAGAAAATAGAAGGAACTTGTTTGACCGGAAACATGTACAAACGCAATAAGGAATGAATAAGTATGTACTGATGTTTGCTTATGTGTATATATTTACTCAATGTGTCGATGAACAAAATCACACAAGTATGGAACAACAAAAGTGTACTTGTTCAACTAGTTTCTGTACATATGATCGATGTGAATAATAGTAATGACGTAAATCGATAACGAAGAAGCAAGTTTCTGCAATGAGTGACATGAACGCGATGATACCTGTTCTGTTGAGATCGTTTTAATCGCATGGACACTTGTTTTGTATCGATCTTATCAATCGACTTTTTATGTTAATTTGATTTGAAAAAGAAACCAGTCGATTGTATTCATTTTAATGTAGATGAAACAAATACGAGTTTGTTGATTTTTTTTACGGAAAGAAAATCAAACCTATGAATGGAATCGTTAAACAAAGTCATTTAAATGCATGTGTCATATGTGGTGCATACGAATGTCTTTGATCGTCAACTTTATTATTAATAAAATCATATTGTATTACAGCAAATAAAAATCATACTGTTATAAAAATAGATGTAACAAAATAAACAACACGAAATATAATAAACATTGGCAACAGGGAACAATGTACTTAAATGAAAAGAAGACCTACATTTTCATCTTTGCTCTTCTACTCAAGTATTCCTTGTTCATGAGCTCATTCTAATCAGATGAAATCATTAGTATTATTATTGCTCAAGACACTTTATAGACGAATCAGATGCGTCAGATTCGAACGGACGTAATCAACCTCAGTCACTTTTAAGCTATAGCCATACACTAGATTGACAAATCAAACGTTCATTTCATGATAAAGCAATATAAGAATAAACAATCTCAACGTATCTATATCGATAACCATAGAAATAAATACAGTAAGTTGACGCTAAAGATTCTTTTTATATCAAATAAATAATATCATTTTTCAACAATGATCATAATCAGTATAGAACGATACGTAAGAAAATAGCAATACTATTTATTAGTTTTTTGCTATGATGACATTGCTAGAATTTATTGAGGACGGGTTTGTTGTCTTTTTAATCATTATTCTACTATCTAAACTATAGAGATTATTGTTCACTACTATTGAGTCTCAAATATCTCGTATGATCGCTTTCGTTGTTATACGAGTGTTTGCATTTGTAAAATGAAATCTTTATCATTCATGAAATTTATCGATATCACATCTACGGATATAGAAGATAAAGCGTGAATCATAAATTCTTTGCGAAAGAATAATTATCCACAACATTAACACCAACATCTTTCATTTGTTGAAAAGCTAATTGAACAGGTGATACCATTTGTTTAGTAAAATCTTTTCGTAGACAATATATGCAGTCTTCGGTAGGTGGTGAACCGTAATGCATATATGTATCAAAGCATATTTCACACCTTTGCATATAATTATCTTTTCTAGCCGCACATAAATTTTGATCAACAAAAAAATTCATTTGTGGAAACAGCTTTTTCATTTGTATTGATGAATCACGTATGCATGATGTTATTGTACATCCACCAATAACAATATCGAGCTCGGATTCGAACTGTTCATGTAACCATTGATGAACACCTGGACATATTGAAAGATTTGTATGTGGCTTATAAGTATGAGTTATGGAAGAAAATCTACGGCGAGACAGTTCATTAGCTATTGGTTCGAAAATGTCTTGATCATGATCTGAAAATCCAGTTTGACTAATTAATATTGGAATTGAATCGGGGTTTGGTATTGAACGAAGAAACAAAACAATTCGTTGAAAGCATTCGAGAATCGGAGTCGATTGACCAATAGGAAATGCACGAGACCAATATCCATTATTAATAAATCCATTTTGAAGATCAATTAATATTAATGCGAAACGTTTGTGTATGATATTATTAGTAGACATCTAAACTAAACATGAGAAGATTTATTTCTTTTAATAGGACCTTAACGATGACATTAAACATATATGAAGTTTCTTTTTTCATATAAATGAATCAATTAAATGTCAATAAATGAATTTTCTTTGCTTGACAATTTTATTCCAAACATCTGATACAATGTTCTATGAAGTTTAATTTACGTTCATCTTTAAAAGATCTTACCTTTTCATCGTTTTCGAGACTAAATATAAGCAGCAAAAGGAAGGAAACAAAAAAAAGAAACAGAAAAAAGAAAACAACCATCAACAGGACTACACGATTTCATGACGATCAATTCAAATCAAATCATCATTTATAGATAAACACAGAGAAAGATGACGATAAAGTACGTACATAAACATATGTGTGTATTTTGAATAGACCATATACAAAATGTTTCTTCATCAATAGAAAATAGATTAAATTAATAGACATACAAAGTGAAAATAAATCGTTATGTCAAAAGTTTTTGAACAATATACTTAATTCAATTTTCAATGATTTATAAATCACTAGAACGAAGCCAAAGTCTCAGTCTAACTTAAACATTGGTATACTATTAGAATTAAAGTTGAGAATTTTTGTATTTTTCGTACAAAGATTGATCAATCGACGAGCAAATATTGTCAAGGGGTAGCAGTTTCCATCTGTTTTGACCGTATCTAGTCTGCGAAGACACAGTACAATACTACAGATTGAACACTTGGAAGAAACTTTGAATTAAACTTTAACAGATGCCTGTGACCGAAGTTTTGGTTCGTCCTGTTAAACTGAAGTTATCGAACTCTTTCAAAGAATATTTCATTTTTTCAGGATATATGTGTGAATGCTCAACACGAAAACATCGATCTCACGACAATGACATCTCGTTCAATGCTCTGATATCTCTAGTGTAACTAAATAAAAGAATATGTATTTTTTCATGAGATCAATCAATTCAGTTGACGAATAAGCAACTATTCCCGTAAGACTCAACACTGTTTTTAGAGATAACTGTCATTTTGTTTTTCGAGAATTTTCGATTTTGATTTCTTTTTACGAGAGAAACAGGCTAAGGTTCCGAGTCAGAACTGAATTGTTCATTGTTAAAATTCTTCAACTACGAATAAGCAGGCTAAAAATTAAAAAAAAAAGGAAAAAGACCTTTGATGTGATTACTATTTAAAAAATGTCACCTAAATTAGTATCTACGCTTGAGTGATGTCTCGTATTATACATTTCCCATTTATGCCGAGTTCGAAACTGATTTTTAGGTCAAAAAGGAAGTGAGCACCCTTAAGCTACATAAGTGTGCAGTTGATTGTAGATGAACTACATCGTATCTGAAATGAGAGTACACTAAATATCTTGCAAAGAAGACAACACTGTCCATTAAAGAGTCGTGCTCAGGGGTTTCTATTGGCATAGGTATTATAACAATAAATCTTTCTATCGATATTAGTGAATTTGTCAGTGATTTATAATTTATCGAAATTGAAATGAGTATATTTGCTTGCAACTCTTTAACCGTGTTTAAAACAAAAACGTACATGAAAGAAGAAGATAAAAAGTATAACTAAAATCATTCGATTACATTGTAGCATGAATACAACGCGGGAACAATTATGTGTATCATCAAATGTGTCGAACGGAGGGGATCTAGCAGACATGTTTCTCAAGGTTTTTTTTTTGTGTGACGAAAAAGAATGATTCGGCGGTGTCCTGAGGACGAAATTTTTAACTTCAACAAATAAAAACAACAGTTGAAAAAGTATTAGATATGAATCTCGTTATTCGAATAAGTCATTCCATTCCAATGTAGGTAATTTTCATGTATATGTATAAGTTCACAAAAAAAATATGGATTTTCGGTGAAAGAACGAACAATCATATTGAGAAAACGGAGAGTACACTGTGAATATACAAAAATAACATAACGTGTTTCTCAACTGAGTGTCAATCAAAGAGAATCACCGAGAATTGTTTAAGTGATAAAAGAAAAACGAAAACAAACTTAGAGTAGACTAGTAATGAATAAAAAGATGACGAATTTCTTTTAAGATTTTTTTAATTGTTCAATATGATAAACAATTTTAAGTGACGGACCAAGTTTTAAACCCATATGTCTCATTAACGTATCTGTTGTAAGAAGAAGAAGAGCTTTGCCATCAATTTCCTAGTAGAAATCAAATCTTCTACGCATAACAAAAGACAATGACTATGATTTCAATTACTTCTTGAAGAAATCGTGACGCAAGGCTATCAAATGATGGATCAATATTTCGAACGAATGCTGCTACTTCACTTGGTGTGTACGATTCACACGAACGAAAATCATCTGAGAAAATAATTTTGATTACATTGAATTCTATCTGTTAGAATTCTACTTACGACCATTCTGATTCGAATTCGAATGATTCATCGATATTGAATGAGTAATGAGTGAAGATTCTAAATCAACAATGTGAACTAGATTTACATGAACATTTTAAAACAATACTCACTTCTATCATAAACTGTTCTTTCATTCGAATTAGATCGTGCTGCTTTACTATTACTTGCAAATGTTTTTTCTATGATATAATTGAACTTTCGAAATGAAGGAATTCAAATTAAAGATTTGACATACCTGAATATGACGTTAGTTCCATACTTTTTCGTTTGTTTTTGTTATTAGAAACAGATCCGTATTGTTTTGAAAAATAACATTTTTTATCTAACGTGACAAGATTGTTTTATTTTAAATTGAAATAATCAAACAACTTATACTCACCAGATGATGCACATGAATCAGAAACGGGCAAAGATGAATCATTATCTAGATCATGTAAAAATATTTAGATAATCGAACATTTACATGATTAAAATTTAATTGATGTCATTTGACATTTGTCCATATATCTTTTCAAGCTATCTTCGTATGTGGCGTGCAAGTGAAGGTGAAAGATAATGCTAGACATAGGAGAACTCAGACTGTCCATTTTCGTGGCAATATTTGTTTTTCTTTTAGAGATATGCGGTTTTTCCATTAGGCGTAAAAGATCTAGCTAATCATACTCCTCTGATAGTTTGTAATCGAAAATCTTATTTTTAACAGTGAAATAATCATAAGAAACTGCTTTGATTGAAAAAAAATATGAAAAGCGTTATATCACAACTGAATAGATATATTTTTCTTAGTAGAGGTTGTCTGATAGTACTTACACCTGAACAGTCTGGGTAGAAAAGAAAACTATTTTTTACCGTTTCGGTGTTTCTTTTCATGGAATGTTATGTGAATTTATTGATACTTACTTGGATTATTCACTGATTTCGGTTGTGTTGAGATAAACAGATCGTTACCAGACAAAATCATATTTTGAAATATACGAATAACATCCCAAAAATCGTCTTGTCTTTCAAGCCGTAAAATATATACTGCTGTACCATTTTCCACTGAAAATGAAGACAACAAAAATCGTTTTGCGAAGGCAACAGGAGAACGAAAAAATTGTTCATTCGTACATTTTATTTGTGTATATGAATTTTTCTTTTCATCGCTCGGCGTCGGAAATAGTTCAAGTATTCGTTTGATAAACGAAGCCCGTTGAAAAGCACATTTAACACATGAATCAAATACTGATGTTAAGACAGTATGACATTCATCTGGTCCGAATACAGAAGGCATTGATGAGTGAAATTTTCGTGGATTCAATAACATTCCACTGTTATCACCAAGATAATTTAAATATACAGTAACTAAAAAAGCACATTTATCGAGTAAAGCAATTTTTCTAGTACTTTGTTTTTGTGAGAATAAAAACACTAGATTTTCTAAAACTCAAATAGGATGATGCTCTAGTAGTTGTTTACATGAACTAAACAGATCAACTGGAATCTTAGTTTGAATCGGTAAAATCAATCATCTGTCCATTAATATATTGATTACTAGAGATTTTGCAAAGATTCTTGTTTACTGAGAATCAACAAAATTCTACATCTAATAGACTTTTACGAAAACTTCTTCAATGGTCATATGACTGAAAGTTCTTAAAAATTGAACAATAAAAATAATACAAGTCGTAAAATTGCTGATATTCATCAACATTTGAAAGAGAAAACTACAAATTTTTCTTCAAATATAATCATACGTAGAGTAGAATGAAATTTTGAATTCTCGATATGTTCGATTACTAAGTTCATGTTTTCCATGGAAGAATCATAACAGTCACTCGACTAATTCAAGAGACAACACTTGCTCTTTGTAAGTTATTATGCTCTAGATCTAAACGCAGTTCTTATTACAACTAAACTCCTATTTAAAGCCGACAATAGCAAGATATTGAATTCCATCAGCTGCCCGAAACTGTTGTATCGTACATGGCATGATTAGATATACATATTCATGTTTCGATATCGATTATGATAGAAAATATCTTGGTATTTATTTCTTCTGAATGTTTCTTCGAATGAAAAAACTGATGATGTCACACGATACATGTCTGCTTTTATGAACAACAATTGCATTCCCCGAACTAGCTCAACATACTATTATAGTGTAAACATGAATCGTCTTTTTATATGGCGTAGCTATCATCTACCGTTGTTTTGATTATCAGCAGCATTGAAAAGAAAATAGTGACATAGAAATGTTTCATTATTGAATTCTCACCGATAGGGCGTTTTCGTTTTATATTTTCATTGACTTCAGCTGAAACTATTGATTCTTCATATTCCATTTCAATCTTTGATGTTTGCTGCAGTTTTGTTTTTGCAATTAAATTATTGTTTTTCTCATCCATATTTGTTGAAGAATACGACGAATCATTTGAGGGTGGCAAAATAAGTGTTTTCTTAGTTTTTGATTGCTGTCGGCGGATATTTCGATTTTTCTTAGATGAGCTCGTCGATAAACTTTTACTCACTGTAGTAGTAGGAACTAAAGAAAAAATTAAAGTCTCCCTCATCACACATCCCCTTTTCGTTTCTCACTCTATAGTGAAACAAATACATACGATTTCCACCAACTTGTGCAATACGAATTCCAGCTAGTTTACACCAACCAACAGGAAATATATCTCGTGATAGATAATCAACTTTAAAACTATTCGATGAACTCCATCCATCCAATGATACTGTGATACGATATTCGCCGGATACAACATTACTTACAGTCGCTGGGCATATGATATGTGGATGTTTTGGATCGACTGCTTCTAGTTTTTGTCCATTCTTAAAAAAATTCTTTTCAGGTTTTGGTGGTTGCTAAAAAAAGATTTGATTTCAAATGATTTTGTCCGAAAACACTTGAGTTTTCTCTACCGGTTTAAAACACGTCTCAGCAGCAAACGGACCATTCTTAACATTTCTTTCGAAATATTTCGCCCACCGAGTTGAATTTAATTGAAAACCAAGAGGAGGTACGATTTGTCCACCCTGAAAAACACAGAAATAATTCAAATTCAACAAAACGACGAAAGCTTGCTATACTTGTTTGACTGTCGTTCCATAACAACGAATATCGGATGAGTCAACAAGACGCCAAAAATCATTTCGATCATCAGTGCCATCTAATCGTACACGTAGTCTAGGTCCATCTTTTTCAATAATTGTTCCGATACACCACGACTCTTGATTTCGTGGATCAACTGATTCGAGCTTTTCGCCGACAGTAAATTCGTTCACCGGTGGTATCAAAGCCTGGACAAAGGTAAAAGTCACTCTGTAATATGATAGAGTGAAAAGAGATTTTTCTTTCGTCTACCTGTTTGAAATTACTTGCTGGTGCTGCTTCGCTATTTGTTTTTTTCAAGTAGGTATCCCAATCATGTTCTAAGTTGATGAATATTACAGATGTTCGTCAATGAGAATCATTTAACTAACCTTCTTCGAAAAATAAATCATCTACTGTGGAATCTGAACTCATTCTTGTCGGACTAAACCTCGGCGATGCATTCATATCTGAAAACAAGTCATATTGAAATTTGCTCTTCTTCAAATCGAAGCAATCGATAAATTTCTCATCATTTTACTACTTTTTTTAGTCTCATTTCATTGACAAGCAATAAAGAAAGGAAGAAATGATTAATGACACGACAGAAACTAAGCCAATGGTCACTGGGGCAAATCAATAGATGGCAGTGATGATTAAAATTAAGTTGTTTCGAAGAGATTTACTCTGAAATTTTTCATCTAATTATGAGTAAGACATAGAATAACATGAAATGTAACGCGACATGATCAATTCTCATCCATTACATACTCTTGCACAATAATGCCGTTTCTTTCTTTCATTTACCTTTCTACAGAAATGAATCAGCCGTTGAAACTCTGTACTTGTATAAGTGACGTTTTTCCTGTGCTTCTAAGACAAATATTTATGATTGATGAATCATTTCCTACAAAATGTTTCATCAGTCAATATGGAGTTTCTTGATATAGGCGAATATAAACACTGAAAAACTTGAGTGAGATAGAATAAATTATAATTCTTCTTTGAGTTGAAAAATTTCATTTTGATTTGATTATCTATTGAAAACAAAACCGTATCAGAAATCTGTAATTTAAATTCTGAATCAGCAATAAAATCATAGTGAACATTTAATGTTGCTTTCATATGACTGTTTTCACTGTAATGATCAATGACAAGTGTAATTGATCGAGAGCATTCGTTACCCCAACTGGTATCCGAAGAACGACCAGAATAGGTAGAACCGATCTGTATACTGATATGGACCAACCCTCATTTGGTTGAAATTATAGCGGTAAAATCAACTTTTCAATTTAGTCATATATACACTCTAAAAATATAGGTTTACTACGGAACTTAAAAGGGTTCTTCCAGCAGGTACACCGGAAGAAACTTTTTGGGTTTATTGTATAGAAGTTTAAAAGGTTTGGTGTGTGCGCTGAAAACCTTCCAGGTCTTGTAAATATCGAAAAAGTTCTCCTGGTTTGCCCACGGAAGAACCTTTTTAAGTTCCGTAATAAACCTATTTTTTTAGAGTTTATATATATATATATATGTATCCTATAATTACAAAAAAATGATGCCACAAGCTGTTGTAGTAAACTCTATTATTTATTTTTCTTGGTTTATTCTCTCTTGATACATATTGGTTGATTAAAGATTCATACGACTAGAAATTTAATATCAGCTTTACATATTCGATATGTGTTCTCCAAAAACGAGCATACCAATTAGTTTTATATGGAGTTTTCTTCTCATTTACGGTAGTAATTCTGTGTCTCATGCGTTTGTGGAGTTTCACGCGTTAAGAATGAAGAGAATATAAGTTGATTATAATAAATCACAATGTAACACGGGTATTTTATTTTTTAAGTGTTATATAACTGGATATCGAAACAAGCCGATAAAATATGATAAATAAATAATGATGATTTCTGAGTAAACGTAATTGTCTGGATCCCCAACACTTGCAGAATTGGTCTTGGATGTTATTGAAAAAAATTAGGATTTGTAAAATAGTTTACATATATTCTCACTTATTTCGTTAAAAAAACAAAAAAGAATCGTATCAGCAGATAAGTAATTCTCTTTTGAACCACATCTGTCGTTCATCGGTATCACTTGAAACTCTATTACATTTTGAATCTCGATACAATATTTTCAATCGTTCTTTTCAACTTGATCCATGCATTTTAATACAATCTATAATTTTTTTTAACAACTTGAAAAAAACGAGAAATAGCTCCAAAAACAACGGTCGCTTAATGCGTGCCATAATTTGTAGAAATACGACGAATGATGATCTCTTTTGTTATTACCAATAACCTATTCCGTGAAACGATCGTCAATATCGATTATGACTTTACCGTTTCGATGTCTCTTGTCATAGTTCGAATAAATTATCGGAACACCTTTGCGAGACATTTAATAGTAATATATATTTAATAAATATTTCCTAACTATATGAACCACTATCATTAAGTAATTCAGAAGATATGCTTATGGTTCTATGAAGCTCATTGTTAAGATCAATGTCCCTTTAGTTCCTTTTAATTGAAAGATTTTCACTGATGTGAAGTACCGATGATCAAACTATTTCGTGCATCTTTGGAAATTTCTTTTGAATATGTGGCCTATGATGTCATACACGTTTTTCAGGCTGGAGCCTACTGCATACTTGATGATGGTCAACGTCAAATCAATTATCAAGTAGCGCGACGGAAACCCACGTTTTTGAATATTCACCCATTATTTTTATTTAAAAGTCAGTATTTCACATGAAATGACACAACTCATGTTTCATACATGACACAACGAACAGTTTTTTCGAATAAAAATACTAATTTGACTGCTTCTTATCAGTAATTATGGCATGTACATGATTAAAACAAGTAGAAAACATCCATTGTAATTTGTCTTCTTGACAAGTGTTCAGCAGCTGAAATCAAAAAATCTCATAATTGTGGTGTAGTTTTCCTTTGCAAAATATTTTTCTTTTCTTTTCAGATAAATCCCATCTCTCTTTATATATAATAAGTTCGTTTTCCTCATATCAAAGAAGACTTCTGAAACATTTCTTCATGTGAACGTATACCAATCTAGTCGAACATCTTGTAAGCAAGATCTTATCAAGATCTTGAAAAGATAATTTGTATTGATATATCTTGGTTGTATCGAATATATCTGTACCTAAGATCTTGGCAAGATCATGGACAAGATATCGGTTACTATTATCTTCTCACAAGATCTTGAGTAAAACATAAAGCGACATCATTCGTATATTTAGATGCTGACTAGCAGCCATTCACCATTCTGTTACGCATATGCAGTCTTATATAAACAACATGATTGACCGTGGGAAACATTCATTTTCAAAATATTTTTTTCAATACTATTTCTCTATTATTAATTATTCAAGAATTAACATGCTGATCTCGATCAATGATTGGGAGAGGATTGTCCTGAAGTGGTCTCACAGAGATCCAACTAACGCAAAGCTAGTCAAGTCCTAAGATCTGCCTTGCTTCAATTGTTTGGGAGAATAAATAAATTTTAAAAAATTTTAAAGAATTTAAAAAAATATCATGATATGTTTTTACAGAAAAAAATAAAAAATGCGCTGCACTGTAAGTTCGAACCACATTTTCAGAATGCGCTGTACATGGTGTCGCAAATCACGACACATGCAACACGTTTAATCTTAATACGTTTCCAAGATATTGCGGATTCGTACCTAAGATCTTACATATCTGTAACCAAGATCTTACACAGCTGTACCGCAGATCTGTAATAAGATCTTGGTACAAGATAATCGTATTATCTTGTGCCTAAATTTTCAAGATCTGTTCACTTATCTGTACCCAAGATCTTTGCCAAGATCTTGCTTACAAGATGTTCGACTAGGGCACATGCCTTAACAGATACTTGATAATATTAGATAGCACATGTTGAGTGCAATACAAAACTGATTTGAGGTATTCCAGTTGTAATTACCCGATACAGAGATCAATGGGATTTGATCGTATTCGACCAGTCAATGAAATTCCACGCAGCCATTCATGGATCCGACGGTTGAAGCTTAGCTAATTAGTTGAGTAAAGATAAGAATCTGATCACAACACTAGAGATGAGTCACAATCATGTGTTAGATTCAGTCATAGGCTTCGACATTGCAATCGAATGAAATTCCAAAGCAAGTAATCCAAATGTCATTGTGTGAACTGGTTTGATAGAAATCCATATACTATCAGTTAGGACTTCTGCAGAATCCCAGGAGATCCGATTGTCAGAACCATTATGTTGGTTTGATAAAGTGAAATGTAATTGTCAAGAAACGGCACTATTACGTTACTGTGCGACTAGAACAGGTCATTATCACTACTTTTTGTTACTTGAGGGAATCGGTCTGGAAAAGCGACGTTTTTGTTTTTAGGAAAAACGTTCATGAAAATGATGAAACAGACAAAAAAAATGGTTGCCATTTTTCATTGTTTTAGGACATCCATCGTGCCGTTCTTTGACTGTTTTGAGAAGTTTCAAACATGTTTTCAAATCACCTGAATAATCCAACTGTGCGTTTTAGTGAAGTCCTGATTGTGATTATTAGCCTCTTTCCCAACCTTTTCCTTGATACTCTCATTTTGAAGAAAACTTGAATGAGTATTTAAAAAGCAAGAAAAGAAGCAACAAACAGTGTTCCTCTCTCTCTCTCTCTCTCTCTCACTCCATCCTTTACTTTTGATTATCCATGAAAAAAACGACAACTAAAAAAAGAAATAAGTGATTGGAATTCAATGTGATAATGTTATAGTAGAAGAGAAATGGCATGCTTATGCCCGAATGTGTCTCTCCAGACATAGCAGTACAATCCCAATGTTATCTATTGACTACATTTCATACATACAGCTAATTAATCCATCCGACAAGCTATAATCTAATGTGTATGAATTAGGAACTTTTGATAGTCATCAAGTCTTGAGAAATGCTTTGTTTGTGAGGTCTCATTTCACCGAATTGATATATCTAGTTGATATCTAAGACAGATTCTGTATAATTGAGAGATAGCTTATGTGTTTACATGTTGAGGTGTTACTGCGTATATCATCTTGTCATCACTCTTTGTTGAAATTGAGCTTTGATCTTTACAAAGCACACCTTTCCTCACAGCCTACACTCTATTTAAAATAAAAAAATCTAGTATTTAGGGCTTCGACATTCTAGCTAGGCTATTAGACTGAATCACTAATGAGCCGTTGTAAAAAAATGATCCTTAGTGTATTTATTCAAAACTTAATTTGCAAGATTAGCATTACTCTTTTCTTGAAGATCAATTGACCTCGATATTTTAAGTTTTCTGTTTGTATTAATTGGCGACAAGATCTCAACGAAATATTGGACAAATAGTTTCGTCAATGAAATATTCACATGGGATCAAAACCACACCAACTTTTACTGTAATCACGAATTTTTAGAAAGCAATCGATGGTCAATCCCAATGGGAGCAAATAGATCATCAATTTTTGCAATTCTTCGGTGATCTTTTCTGACAACAATAATTGAAAAATAATTTATAAAAATAAATATTAATTTCCCTTAAGCTATGCTATATGATCTTTAAATTGCAAAATGTAAATAATTACTTTCTTACTTTAAAAAATTGTATACTTTTCTTCCTGATTGAAAATTATATACTAGCTAATCATCAAATCGTTACCTACAAAATATTACAAACACGAAAATATGAGCGACCTTCCAACAACTTATTTAAAAAAAACACAGTATTGTTTTTCTTGCTTTTTGTAAAGTAACCGAATGAAATTGTACACGAAGAAGTGTCACAACGGTATTCGATGTTACCTCACTCTTCAATTGACATTAACATAATACTTTCGATGTTAAATCGCAAAAATAAACAGTTTATAATGTCGATTTCATGGACTGTGTAATTATTGTACAAGCCCGAAAAGAAATTATCCTTTGGCATTATCTTGCGTTCCTGTGTAAAGCGTTGCCAATGGTATTAGAGTAATTTTGATCAAGGAATCAGCAGCATTATCAAAAAACGATGTCGAAATCGATGGATCCCCAGTATCTAGAAAACGATACTAATCACTTCCATTGTCAATGTCAATTCTTATTTCAATAAAATTCTTGTCGCAAGTATAACAGATCCGAATATAAATCCACATTTTCGAATGTTCATCCGCTAGAGCACAATAGGGTACCGACGAGTTTCACCAGATTTTAGTTTCTATTTATTAACCTGTCATCATTCAATATGCGTCTTTTCATTAAACCGTCGAGCCTATAGAGTAGTTTGGGTTATGTATCATGCTCAGTACTAACAACTATCGTTCATCCAAACTAACAATTTTTCACTCAGAAATCGTCACAAAAAATTGTTAGGTTATATCTTACTTAGGTTTTCTGAAAACGTGTTTCTATTTAATTTTAACGAGATCTCTTCTCCTAAACGGTTTTATCTACAAGCGTCTAATCTTCATGAAATTTTCAAAAACGATGTATTTTGAGCTTAACCCTTCATGAGAGAAGCTTCAACTTGACGCATTAATTCTATAACGAGTTTAATGACGATGATGCGTGAAAATGAAGGATAAATATGTTCAAAATTTCTCAGTTGTTGGAAATAATAGAAATTCGGGATTTGTTTTCAATTGAAGCTAATACACACCTCTAAATCAGAACAAAACCCTTTTTCTTTACAACTTGGTGGTCTAAAAACCTTGTAGGTACAAACCAGAAAATGGATCCCTCTTATGTCGTAGCGTTGGGTTTTATTAACATTTTGACACTATAGTCCCAACTGTCTATAGTTTACATTAGTGGAACAATCTTTGAGGGATGTTGTCATTAAAATAAAAAACAGGTTTAAGAAAAGAAACGCAAAATAAGTTTCACTATTATGATTTTGTCTGTTCTGCATAAACTGGTATAATAAGAATCTTCCATTCGTCAATCAATTACTTTTGGTTTCTACTATCTACATAAGCATATATAAAAGTATTCATAACTGTTAAAGTGTAACAGAGAAGTCAGAGAGAGTTTGGAACCAAAATTTTTAGAAACATCTATTATTATCTAAACATTATTTAGCACACCACTTCATTAGAATTATTTTTACCTTGAATAATGACATGTCTGTTCATAAATTTCAAATTGTTTTCTAGATTATTATGAATTCATTTCCGAATTCAAACCTGCATCTATCTCAAATCTAGAAAAGAATATAAATAGTGTCAATCAATGGGAGATGGAAATCCAAAGCTTAATTTCAAATCAAAAGAAGAAATCAATATCAAGTCATGACTCCAGACTACAGATCTGATTGCAAAAGATCAAAGTTGAGGATTTCTTGCAACCATACATATACTTAACTTACTATTGCAATGAATCAGATTCGATGGCAAAAGAAAAGGGTAGAAAGTACAGATTACTATTCGTTTGCATCGTTAGGATATTTTTTTTGCTTTGTGGGAACAAGTGCCGATTGGGATGAAGGAAATATTCCTTGGCAAACACCCACCTAGATTCTGAATCCTAAACCCTCACCATGATTTCTGTGTGGAAAATTTTGAGAACTTACATAGATCCGGAAGCCCGCCAAGGTTGTCGGATAATAACACAGAAATGGAATTTGATTTGCGTTCATATTTTTTGGAAACAACCAGATTACTGGAAAGATATTGTCTGACATGCTTTCTGCTGGGAACAAAGGTTTTGTGCAATATTAGTTTTTTAGAATGTTTAAACAGTTATGGAAAATACAAGTAGGTTTCTGAAGGTACTATAACGGTAGTCTAAAATACGTTTCGAGTATTGAATTCTGTATTGTTGGAAGTCTATGGGTTTCTGAGCCTTCAGAAGTCATGTTCGTATTCTCAGAAACTTGCAACGGTTTTCAAAAAATTTTTCCGTTAGAATTTGGATTTTTGGAAAAAATCTTTTTTTTTGCAGGGGGAGTAAATTGTATATTGCTACTTGACGAAGATATCGATCAATTAGTTGTATACATGTATGCTCAGTCCGTCCGTAAGTATTACTTCGCAATATGCCATGAACTGTATCTAAAGTCGAATCAAAGTATGAGTCTATCCGATAGAAGAAATTCAAACGATCAGTCAATTTTAGCCTAAAAACTGGGAAAAAGTTTAAGGTTGTTTGACCATCTTTATTTGTTATTGATTATTTATATGCATGCATCGCAGTATCATATTTTCTTGCTTGTAGCTATGATAGATGGCAGTATCTTTTTATTATTTTATAAAGTCACAGAATTTCTTTCGATTGTAAGCTATTGCTCAATGAATTTTATTCATTTTTATCTTAGAAATTCGGCTTCAGTTTAAAGGTTATTTTTTTCTGGATTATGCATGATATTCAGTATCATTTATGCATTTATTTATTTGTTTATTATTGATTTAAATGTGACTCACTAGTTTATTCCTTTTTGTTTTCAATTTTTTTATTCGTAAAATTTTATTTATTATATATAATCATAGATTGAAATAAAAAACATATCCATCTTATTTCTCATATTTAACATACTATTAGCCGATCATTTTTTACAATTGTATCGGCTCATGATCCAGCTGATTATTGTCTATCGTTTCTTCGATAGTCGACTATCGATAATATTTATTCAAACATTTTCTATAATGAATATCAATTTTTATTTGAGCCCATCACTCTATCACTTGACCGCGTTCAATAAACAGATATTCATAATTTTTTATTATATATATATATATGTCTTAGTATATCACTAGATCTCATAGATCATAATGGAAAAAACGGTGTCCATCATCCGATATAAATATAAAGCAGACAGAGATTTTGAATCTGTACAATTTGAAGGAATTGCCTGTTCTCTTGGAGATCTTAAAAGATTGATTATCGAACAATCTAAACGATCAGGAACACATAATCCAAGGGATGATTGTGATTTAATTGTCAGTAATGGAACAACACATGAAGGTCTATTTTGTAACCACTCTTACATTGACTGAGGAACAATTTTTTTCCAATATTTAGAGTATAAAAATAATAGTGATATGATTCCACGCAACACAAGTGTTGTCGTAGCTCGACGCATAAGAGGTTCATTCGAATCATTAACACCAACATCCAATCAAAAACCAGTGATTTCATCCGACGATATTGTCAATGAGTGAGATTCATTAATTGTCTTCTCAAACTTTTTATTCTGATATACCTTTACAGATATCTTCGACCTGCCATATTTCAAACAACCCCGCTTGTAAGCATATCCAAGCAGACCAGAATTTGAAAACACAGGTTTAAAGGTTCCAGACGGGAACCAGGATTGTGACCCATTCATGCTCAGTACTAAAACGCAATAAACGTGTATTGTTATTGAGCGTGGGTGGATCACAATCGGGGTTCTCGTCTGGAACGTTTAAACGCATGTTTCCAAAGTTTTGTCTGCTTGCGTAATACTTATTATCTCTCTTGCAACTAGAACTAAAAGAGTGCATTGAACTATTCAAATACTCATCAATGCAATTTCTAACTTTACACAAATCTATAGATTATCAACAAGAATCCGAAAGAGTTCCAATGAATAGACCGATAACTGTATCAGCTTTGCTTTTTGTTCATTGGATTATTAAAAAAACCGAATAGTATACGTTGTAACCTTCTTTGTTTGGCATATTTTTGAGTTATAATATAATCAGTTGCCATATGTTCGAACTCTTTCAGATGAAAGAGCACAAATAGCTAAGATAACGTTTATGAACTCAAGGTGACAGCATTGTTTGAAGGCCATATGATCATTAAAGGAAGAACATCTTATGAGAAGGAACTTTGAAAAAATAACCTATAGAAAATCAATGTTTCCTGTTTAAGTTGTTTCGCAACAAGAATTGCAACAATGTTCATTCCGTTTCTCCAGAGAAAAGCGAGTCTTTTCCAAGAATTTGCAATCAATCAATCTTTCTGTGGAAACACTGTAAAGAACACATAGAATGTCTATCTAAAAACTCATGCATCTCTAGACTCTTCATCTTCCCGAGTCCCATTGATATTGCAGGTACGTTCGGTCTTAAATATAGTATCTAAAACTTTAAACAACTGTATCGTAAGTTATGGCCTTGAGAAAAACGTTATGATCTTCTTTTCTTAAAACATCAGGAGCATGGCATGTATATACTTTGCATTTTTGCTTTACTTTAGGCGATACCATTCATGAAAAATACGGACTCGTTATCATTAGCATCGTCAACTGTTGAAAGTACAACCAATCAACTGGACAGAGTTGCTCAGGTTATTCGCTTTAAGTTCTCCTTCAGTGAAATAGAAGTATGGTTTTCTATTTAAAGTTGTCAAATAGCAATAATATGCAAGACATGAATGAAGATGAAAGAATGAAAGAAATTATCAAGACTTCTCAATCGCAGTACTTGAAAATATTTAATTTCACTTGCATGATAATAAATATCTATGAATCTTGTTTGATATTGTCTAGAATGTCACATCGATTAAACACCTCATCTATTTGTTATATTTGTAAACAATCCGGTCATGTAAGAACTCAATGTCCACTTCTTCTGGTAGGTTACATATTTGGAATGGTTCCTTCATACATGATCATCCTCAATTATCAACGTCGATCTTTATTTTCTATCTTTTTATTGCCATCCATTCCGTTTTGTATACTAGATTATGTTATCACTAATAATAAAGACGCTATGCGTCGTAACTATACTAAGGGTGTGAATCGCATTAGTAGTCATCCTGTTCTTTCTCACTTAGAATCTTCGTTCAATAAAAATAATTATAATCACATGAAAAAAAGATAGCCCCTATTTGAATGGCTTATATTATTCTTTTGCTTGTTTGTTCATAACTTTTTATCTTCAGCAGTTATTGTCAACAAAGTCAATTGATAATGGCACTGGTTCATCGTCAGCAACTGGCGGAGATACACAGTCGACATGCTCAGATTCGACTACACAAACAGCAGTAAGTTCATCACGTTTTGCCACACACCAACTCTCTGATCGGCTGTCCTATCACTATAACAATCATTACCATGGTATTCGTTCTCATCATCGTGGAACAGGCCGCTCACGTCATGAACCATCGTCTAAAATTAGTACAGGTATACCTCGTGATCTTCTCATTCAAATTCCGAGACCTATACCCGGCTCATATCGAGATCGAAATGGTATACCAGTTGTACCACGACAAATGGCGTAAGTATTAAGTATTCCTACAAAAAATATAACTAAATCAGTACCCGAACTTTACTTAGTTTTCATTGAATGCATATCAATAAAACAGTGCATAACTTTCATACCGGAGTTATTCTGTACAAATATTTCTCAATTCTTTTTCTAGTTTGCACATCCTTGAAAAAAGTGACACGAAACGTGATCCACTAGCTGAACGTGCCCGTCAATTCCAAGAAAAAGATGTTTTACCACCAGCTCCACCTGCGTCTATGTTATCAACGAAATCTGTTGGTGAAGATACTCCTCCTAGTGATCTTTGCTGTCCTTTATGTAAGAAAATTTATGCCGATGCTGTTATTACACCATGCTGCCATAATAGTTTTTGTGATGAATGTAAACACCGAAGCATTCAACCGAATTTCATGCATAAATATATATGTTATTTTTATTTCTAAGGTGTTCGAAATGCTTTAGTTGAAAGTGAAGATCAAGAGTGTCCATATTGCCATCGACAACATGTCGCTATTGATCAAATAAATCCAAATTTATTTTTAAGAAAACATGTAAATCAATGGTATGAAGAGCAACAACGTAAATCGTCTTATGCTCATATACCATTACGACAGCATGAATCTAAAGTGAATACATTATCTCTACGAAATACGAACGATGACATAGATGCATCATCAAAAATAGTATCTGAATTAACTGACGATCATGGGTCGGATGACGTTGATGAGTATGGCACAGCTGCAATATCGATTGCTCAGCAAAAAACTGGTGTACCAGTGAAAACAGCACCTATTATTATCAAAATGCGACCAAGTGAACTAAGTCCGTCTAAAAAATCACTCATTGCAATAAATTCATCGGATATGACAATCGAAGATAAGAAAACATCTGACACGCATGAAAAAATATTCAAGTCAGTTTTTATTGTCTTTTTATAGAGATTTAAAATTTTCATATGATTTAGTCAAAAAGATTTTAGTTTTGAATTACCATTAGCTAATAGTAATACCACGGAGAATACCTTTAATATTACGACTGATAAGAATGTCTCCCAAAGTAAGTCAATAACTTCTTAATGTTCTTTGCTGATATTTAAAAATCGTTTCTTAAGATCAAAAGTTTTATTTTCATAATCAGCCATCACAAGTGATTATAGGAAGTACAGTACCTTCATATCCACCAACGACAACAACAATGACTACTACAGCATCAGCTGTACCATACTGCCATGCAGTGACTACACATCTACCATCTCATCAACAACATGTTCAACGTTGTGTTATGTACCCTCCACAAGTGCCACCAACACCGTTAACTAGTCATTATCAAACTCGACCGTAATTTTCATCAAAATTAATATGTAAATATGCAATTTCGATTCAGTTTTAGTCATTTTTATCCATCAACATTGAATATGCCTTTTCTCGGCATTCAACAGTCTATGGGTTTTTCACCAACTTTACCAACAACTGTTTCACGCCTTGGTTTGGATCATTATCCTGCTCACTTGTCATTAACAGCAAACCATTCTGCTCATCACCATGACTTTGTTTCTCCACATATACATTCCAATCCCATGAATGCCTTTCATATTGGACAAATCGAAACAGCTAATGTCTCTTCTTTTCATCATCCAAATGCAAACTTTGTAGGAACTTCAACATCGACATTGATTTCTCATCCTCATCAGGATCAAACAGCCATTCAATCAATAATAACAACACCATTGCCATCAACTCTATCTAAAGATGAATTTTATATCAAACAAAGTTATCTACGACGGCTGTAAACAACTAACTCCTTTTGTTTTTTATTAGCCTTTTTTTAAATTTTATTTCAGTCAGCGATCTGAGAATCGTTGTGGTTCTCGCTCACGCTCTTCATCAGATTCATCTTATACCAACAGGTAAGATAATCGATAATCTAAGTTTCATTACTTTTGTTAATATGTTATCTTAAAACAGCGATTCTCGCAGTTCATCAGTTTCCAGACACGATGATTACCATCCATCACGAAATCGAAATCATCGAAAAAAAAGTGTTCAATTGTCAAGTGACAAACAATCAACATCATCAAATCAGGATAATCGTCGGCGGAGGCTTTGCTTAACACCGAATAATAGTAAACAACGAAAGTCACTCAATCAACATCGATCATCATCAGATCGAAGTCAGCAGCAAGTGCTTGATAGTACTGATCAAAAGTATTTATCCAGTTATCCAAAGAAAAAATCGTCCGAAATAAAAACGAACAGTTTATTTAAAAAATGTTTTTCTTCGGATAGAATCCCTCGACGTTCAAATCGGTTTACGCAAAATCGAGAAAGACGGCGTTCACCGCGGCCACCACCCACTATTCAACAATCGACTCAGCGTAGAATTATTTATGTGCCTGAATCTTCACCTTCAAGAAAACATTCTAAGTAAGAAACATACATTATCTTGTCTGTCTTTTGTATATGATTTTGATCTAGTCGACATCATTTTCGAAAAAGAAGCCTTTCAAGACATCGTTCATCAGCCAATTATAATCCCCTTACTCTGCCACTTAAAAACGAAGAAAATTTCGAATCTAAATCAATATTTTCTACATCATCAATCACTGAACTCTCAGTTCGAGAATGTGCAACACTTGGATCAACAATAAAATCACCTACTGCAGAGCATATTTCTGTTCCATCATTATCAAATGCTTCAAGTTTTACTAAATCATCTCAGTTGAAACTTGTGAATCCATGCAATGGTAAAGATGAAATAAGAAGTTTGACTAACGAAAGCAAACCTAGAAATCATCATCACTATATAAGACATCGCCATGATCGCTCAAGAAGTTTCAATGCAAAAAAACCAAAAGCACCATCGCGGCCAAGATAGTGAGACCAAGAGAATCGTCAAAAATGCGTTGACGATTTCAACATCGACTATTCAAGCTCAACCTTAAGACAATTATGTATTTTCGTCTTCATCGCATGTTAAAATAAATGATTCGTGAAAATCCAATATTTTCTTTCATTTTATTATTTTTTATTTATATTGTTCATGATTCTGTCTTTTTGTCTTCTTTTATTTACTATATAGTTCTTTTTTTTGAAACACAAATACAACTATTCTTTGACTGAATCATTTCTCCAATAGAATACTTTTAAAGATAAGTTTCAGAAGTATAAAAGACACATTCTGACTCTCTTCTTGAATGCCAACAGATCCTTATACAGTTCATCAGATATGTTATATTACCGCAAGGATAATGCTGTTGAAAAACTCTTGAAAAGTCTATTAGTTCATGATTGTTCTCCAAGAGTTATTTTTAATTTGTCATACTAAAAGCGTACATCTGTGCATGGTTTCATTAATCGCCAGCAACAAACTATTTAGGAATTTTCGGTTCACGACTCGTGAACAATACCTGGCGTTTGCAGACATTCTTGTTGCTGCTTGATCGTTTTTTCCTTTTAAATGAAAAAGTTCCTACAATGTATACTAAAGACGGGCAGTATGATGGCTTCCATGAGGGCTCAGAAAGTTCACATATACTATGAGAGTCACTTTCTAGTTACTAACGATAAAAATGGAGGCGTAGGCAGAGGCACTGCATTCTTCATTATGAGACTATGCATTTTAAGCCGATGTCATGATATTTTGATACGTGATTTTCACATCTTTTAAGAGCATCCATCAAACTAAGTGTATAACATAGTCCAATGTGTGTATTAGATCCATGCTTGTTGTGAGGAGTATAATTACTTTAAGATCATCATTGAACAACATCTTAATGCAGATGTCTAACAGATGAGAAGGATTTTGCTGATAGGCGTTCGGATTCTAAATACCCAATCCTTTTAACCAAGTACATTTTTTTATGGAATATTTAAGTCAATGTGTATATTCAGTCACTCTATCTAAGTTCTATAAACACTCAACAAATTTTATTAATAGGAAATGAGTTTCGTAAAATTAAAAACGCCCTATAAAATCAACATGGCCAACAAAATGCTCTAAGTCTGATTGACTAGATTTTACATTTTATTTCAATCATATCAATTATTGTTGGAAAGTAGAGTAAAGTTCTGAGAAAGAAGGAATTTTTATGAACATATTTGAACCTATCTAATATAGAAGTTTTCGGAACCAGCACATTTTACATGTATTTTAGAGCAGTTCAAAACATATTAATATCTATGTCAGATGGATTTTAAGGATCAGTGAACAGTCTGCATCCAAATAATCAAATCTTTCCTCTGTATGTAGCTAAATATTCGTTGCACAATACTTTTTCGATGAGATTCACAGATGAATATAGGATAGTGTTGGATAGAAAATTTTGCCTTGTATTCAGTAAATAGGCAGATGCAATACTTGAACTTTAGGTTTCCAAGTACAACAAAGGATAGTTCACTACATAGATTGCACTGGTTTAGAATATATTTAAAAATTTGATTTCGTTAGTCTTAAATAAGCTGAGTCGGAGCTCTTGTGTTATGATTCTTATTGCAGATGGAAATAGGATTAACTTAACTGAAGCGAGTTCATTTAGCTGCAGGCAAATGTTTTGTCGAATTTCTAAACTTTTTCAAACTTGGAAAACAATGAACAGGTGTAGTGTACTTTGTTGTATACTAGTCCTTTTTTAGGATCATCATTTTATCAATCAAAACTTAAAATGTTCACACAAGACTACCAACACAACCTTCGTCATGACAGTCAGCTGTTGGATATGTATCTGGAATAATTTGAGTTTCTGTGGTCAACTCAAGAACTGTACCATCTGGGCCAGGGAAATTTACTTGAACAAAAAAGCCTTCCCAGCCATTTAATGGATTTTCAATAGTCAGTGAATAGTTAATAGTTGTTGCAGTTTGTCCCTGTATGACATCAAAATACTAACGTAAAAATGACGAAGAACATGTTTAAGTTTTACTTCAATCACAACCGGAGTGTTGAACCAAATCACTGGATTTGGCATGATTTTCCCTGCATGATTTGGATCAGCTATTAACAGACGAAAATCGCGGCTATTTGAAAGAAACGACTAGAGAAATTCATGGACACAGTTTCTCTTCAACATACCGCCGATCATTGAGTGTACGTGCATGATAACCATAGGCACTCAATGGTTTCGGTCCGACACTATAGTCGACGATAGCACGAATATAGCCATGGGTACTGTTTGTTGTTTTAGTCCAATTTAGAGTAGGAAATGGTTTATTCTTCAATCGGAAAATTCTAGAGTGAGTATTTGCTGCCACGTGAAATTATTTTACTCACTTCATAGACGCTCAAGTAAAAGCTTCTCATCGTCCAGAACAAGCTAATTTCATGACCAGCACATGAATGATCAGCATTGGGCAACCGTCTAAAGAATGATATTGAAATTTGACACATACATGTTTGCTCGGGCTCTTTGGAAATACCTGAGATAACTACCGCCGGTGGCTAATTGTAATTCTTGCCAGAAAGTATCCTAAAAAATGAACATTTAATAAAATGTGAGTTCACCACATCAACCCGACTCTTCTACTTCATTATCAAGTAGAAAGAATTCGTCACCACTCGATTGTATTTGCAGTATTTTCATTTTTGCGTATCGATCAAAGTAATCTACAATACGACGAGAACATATGAGCACTAACGACAGACATAATCTTATTTTCATACAGTATGGATCAATGATCTCTGACATTTTACGTAAGTTTGGATTATCAACAGTTAACGTGATATTCACTTCGTAGTAGTCCTTGAAGGCGAATGTCCATCCGTTCAGAGACTGCATTAGTTAATGAAACAATAAAGTTGAATTTTCGCGTGTTACTTTTTCTACTTACGCGAAAATGATGATGAAGACTCTAGAGAAAAAATATTAGTACTACTCATTTAAATAGTCGATCAGTTATTTCATACTTTTTGAAAATCAGCCAAATCCATAACGATTGGTATTGCACCAATCACCCTCACATTGTCAGTAGCAGCCGTCGTCCAAGCTAAAATTCTTATGAGCGTCAAAGCAGAAAATTATTATTATTAGTTAACCGCTCACTGGTCCATCCACGCTACAGTTCAAAACGATCATAAGAAAATGTCACATAATATGTGTGGGGTGTAGCTTACTTTGGAAGCGCCACTTATAACGAACGTCTCTGGAGCGTTAACTCCAAGTTGACTTGCAAATTGTTGAACAGCATCCATAGCCCGCACGCTAGCCTGAACACAGTGAGAGTGTAGGTCATTTTTCCTAATTAACTATCTTGATCTACTGGTTATACTTTGGTCATAGGCAGGAGGGCAAGTTCATAGGGATTGCTTGTATTGTCAATAAATTTCTTCCAAGTCCAGGCAATAAGAGCATCTTCAGAACGATCTTTTCCTGTTGGATCAGCCTACCAACAGAGTGTTCTCGAGTCATAAGTTAGATTAAAATGAGAAACATACCATGAAACGGATGGGTTCATTAGGAATGGTCTGTAGATCGACACTAATACTGCCAGTGCTTACACCAAGCATGGATGTGAGAGTGACGAAATTATCCTCTGGTTTGGGCATCCTTTGATTGTTATTATTGAACAGAATCAGAGTATATTTTTTTATCACACGATTTTTTTCTTACCTATCATTATTACTCCCTCCATCAATCAGCATAAAAGCACTTTTTGGTCGAGTAAGACTATCAGGAACAGTGATGCATAAAAAGTGCCACCATATAGATCGAGTAGAAAAATTTTCTACCATTGAGAAAAAAAGTTCATTTATTTTTCTCTCAAAGAACTCACCGTTGAACCATTGCTGTGATGTGAAATTTAGAATATACAGTGTATAATCGGGCTGCTTATAAGTTTGTATCACACGCCAGGCAAAATGTGGATCAACTACACGCACATAGTCATCCAACGGAGTCGAACGACATCGATCGATAATCAAAATATTCACAACAATAGAAAGAAAACAGACAACTATTGATCTAGTATGATACATATTTACCATGAAGAAATATAAGTATGATAAAAAGATATAAATATATGAGTTTTAAGTTTTTCTTTTTCAAAATGCCTACATATATTTTTGATACCATTGTTTATTTTGAATTGATAAAATTTACCACTCGCACATGCACGTTATTGTTAGTCGAGTCTTATCTTTGAAGGTTTGTCTATATTCTATTCATGATGGTTGTACTGCGAATTAGTTTTCATTGAATTCCATCTACATATATACATATATTTATATATATATATATATATATATACCACGTCGGTGACCATAATTCAGTCTCATTTCACTTGATAAGGTATCTAACAATGTTTTAAATTAAATGTCACGAGAATAATGTATTTTTTACATTTCTAACATGTTCTGAACGTGAGTAACAAAAATCCTATCCTACAGATTAAGTTCTCTGCATATCGTCAAAAATAATGTTGTCTTCAACAATCCATTGACAGAGAAAATATCGCAGTATTTTCTTATCAGAGAAGGTCGTTTCAGATAAGATAAGAAAATCTTGAACTTCTGTTGAAAACTACTGACCATTGATTTTCATAATGCACATAGTAGGCAGTAGTTTGATTGTCTTATGAAAGATGTAAACACTCAAATATATACTTTTGAATTTGTAATGTTCATTGAAATACTTTCAGTCAAAATCAAATTTGTTTTTTACTTAATATTCGCGCAAAAATTTGCTGATCTAGCATGGGTAAAAGATGCCAAATCGACATTTTCTAGAAAGGAGAGATAGTAGCACTTTTTTTCAAATCACAGGATCGTTGGAACATGAAATCATTGACATTGATTGGTACGTTGTCTTATTATGATCAAATATAGGGTATTAATTATATAAGAATCAAACACTATAAAAGTATAGTTTTCAAGAGTAATGAGATTCTCTAATTTTGTGTTTCAAATAGATTGAAAATCTAGATATCACGATTGAGAAAGTAAATTCTTTTGCGAATTCGTGGTGCACAAACAAATCTTGACTTAGATGAGTATTTGTAGTGCTGCAGACGAGAAAGTTCTACTGATTTTCCGGTGTGTACTGGCAATTATTTTTATACTAACGATAGACTTGTCTACCGTGAAAAGGTTCATTGTGTAGTATCGCCTACTATTAACTTTGATTATAAATCTGAACTACTCCATAGCATATCTATGCAACTCTTCTTGCATTAGCTGATAGGATGAACCCTTTCTAGTCGTCGACAATGATAGTTAGAAATCAATATTTGCATTGTTTTCATCTTTTTTTGTCAGAAGAAAACTACTTTTTGAAAATTAGCCCTCAAACATCAAGGACTTAAATGTTCACAATGTACGTTAAAGACGGTAGGGAAAGCATCAGTACATATGTAGAATTTTATCTTTAAGAATCAATTTTTTTCCGTGGAACGATTCGATCTAATAGAAGAATTGGCAGATTGTTTGTACCTCTTCTGTGTTAGAGTAACCTTATACTCATCAAACCGAACAATTTCTCACTCAAAATAATTCACGTATACTCGATAAGCTCCTGAGAATTCTTTCATTCTTTAATATAACATATTTTTCGTAATAGCTCATGATATTTATACATTTAGAAATACTTTTCCGTCAAACTATTACAAGGAAATTTACAAGGAAAAAGTCGTTTATTTTTCTTCCTAAATCATGCTTGGCTTCATAGCAGGTTGAGATAGCACAGTAGTCACCGATGGGATCGGTATGTAATTCGTTCTTGTTGATTTGTTACCATGCAAGTGCTTCTCATATCGAATTAATTGTAGAAAAAAGCCAAAATTGGGCGAGGCTATTTTTCGACAACTAACCAAATGATCGTAAGCTGCGTACAGACTGTCATAATGATATCTAAACCAAATAAATCGATAATTAGGTTCTGTGAATAACCTAGTTTCTTACTTCAATAAATATGCAAGAATAATTGAGGACGAACGTGATATGCCCATCTGACAATGAACCAAAACCTTCTCACCGTTCTGTTTACAAGCATTCAAAAAATGATTTGTTCTATCGAAGTGTCGACGGATATCGGCATTAGGATCGTCATTGATATTTATCCATAATACATTAAAATGATCAACAATATCTTTGCTCAATGGGAAATCACACACATTGACAATATGTCGAATACCAAGCTCTCGAAGTAAGTTCAAATTAAGAGCATGACCTAAATCTCCATGATAGAGATAGCCATCAATGATTGTGGATGGTATCCGACATCCTGGATGCTTATTTGGGGTATCTCGTGGTTTTGATTTCAATGCACATAGACGTTTTAAGTAGTCGATTTCTTCACTCGTTGCTTGTAGGTTATCCGTCAGAAATGGCTCCATGACATTTACCATCCAACCGTTAGGTCTCATGATTGGATTGGCCATTAATTGAAACTTTTATCACAATAGTATTAATCTAAGTGCAATGCGATTACAATACATCTATAGGTATGACTAGTGAAAACTATTGCGAAAGAAGACGCCACACTACTACATATGATACATGTCGTAAGGAAAACCTTCTTTTACGCGAAGCTTTTCATACCACGGTGAAAAATCGATCACAGATGTAGTAAGTATCTGCTAATATGTGATGTTCTCTCGTTAAATACATAGGAGCTTGATAGACATTTTAATAATTAATGTCATAAGGCAGCTATCCATTGACGATACTCAAAAGTGGAAAGAAAAATACTCAACTCATGGATTGAGAGGAGAGAATGTTACGTGCAGTTTTCACTTGGAAGGATTGAAAAACCCCACCATGGACTCATTATTATTTAATAATCTATTTAAATATGAAAAATTGTTCAAAATTTCGGTAGTAAATTTTATTGATGATATGTGAGCAACTTGTGTAGATATGAAGCTTCATTGTAATGGTATTGTCAATCACATTGCAATACTCACTGTAGTTGTTTTTGCGTTCCTTGACTACAGTCAAATGCATGTTACAGTTCGTTGAGGAAAATGTTACTCGTGATCCTAGTTGTGCAACTGCTGATTCTCTTTCTTTGATTTTTGCAATGAATCATCAACGTAATCATTGGACTTTTCAACGATGCCTATCGCCTTACTCTATATTATCTCAGATGGCGTAAGAAGAAAGATTGTTTTACAAAGAAAACTATCCTACTCGCACTTTGTTCTCATCACGTATGGTTCACACGATGAATAAGCTCATTGAAGAGTTGTGTCTTCAAGAAGAAGTCAGGATAGTTAGTACCACGGTACATCTCTATAGGAAAACTCATTGTAATGAAGTTTCTACTGTTTAGAAGAAAGATATCTATTCGAATATATATCATATGACGAAATCAATTCCCCAAATACGAAGCCAGCACTCATAATTTACTCGTTTTTATATTCTCGTCATTAATGGGTGTGAGTGGGGATACGTTAATCTGTACATATAGATAAATGAGAAACACTCAACACCAGAGTCACCAGGATACCCCTGCTCACACTCACACCCTCTTTTATATGCTATTGTTCTGAAGTCACGGCATAGAAATAAATATTGGTTCATTTTCCATCATGATTTGAATTAGAAGCAAGGACTTGGAAATATATATATATATAAAGGTTTTCCTCCTAATGTACTATTGCCTAGCAAGCAGTCAATTTTATGCAAAAGTCTAAAACTGCAACAGCTGTAACTTAAAAATAGTCGATTATCTATAAAAATCAGTTATCGTTATAAGCTAAGTCTCTTTTCACTAAATAAATAATTTATACAAAAACTCGGCACTGATAGAAAAATCACTTACAAAAAACTACTGAAAAGAATACAAACGCCTTAAAGTAGGTTACACGAAAGTAAATCAAATGATTTATCGAGCAAACATTCTTCAATGAAACTGAGTACAATACCTTGGGAAAAAAACGAAAAATATTCATTCTAATTATCTTGTGTAAAATATATAACTAGACTGAAATATGACGGACTATTATAGATTTATACCAATCGGTAAAATTTGAAAAGATTTTGAAAAAATTTTAAACATCTAGGCACGCATCCTTTTTTCTCTATTTATTTGAACACAATTATTTTACAAAAGTCAACATGTCAAAAAAAAAAGATTTAGAAATTATTCTACAGATTTTTTTTATAAAAAGTGTTAAATTTATTCACATTCTAGCTTTATTCGTGACTATTTTCGTTGTATGTTGAAAATTATTCCATAATGCTAATGCTTCCATGTAGATAGATCAACTCACCATTTTTCACTTAAATAAAACTCGTTAAAAGACTGATTGGCTGAAATTCAAATTTAGTTATGTGCCGGTATTGATGGCACACTCCGATGATTTTCCTCCTTTCTCTCTCTGCTCTCTTTCCATTGTTCTAATGTATGTACATCTCTCTCTGTTCTTCTTTCTCCTATATATTCGTGTGTTTTATGTAAAGTTGTTACACTCTGGATACACGAAGTAGCGAATAAACATCTATGCCGAGGGTGGCGGCTAGCTACTCGATCCAGTTTGTCGTTACAAGTTGGATCAATAATAAGCTGATAAAATCGTTTCATTTATTAATAGTCTACATCTACTTGTATGACTACGAAAAGTTAAACTAAAAATAAGTCTTATGCTCTTTTTTTAAAGGTTACGTTTATTTCACAAACACTGTAAATACATAAGGCGATGAGTTCTTTATACGAGCATAACATAGAGAGAGGAGACAGTTGTTTGATAGAAAAGAAAAAACAAACAACGAAGCATAAGTCCCCGTTGACCTCTGATAATAACTATTAAAGATGCCAGACCCGAACACCGTTCCCGGGTCAAGAAAAAGATTTTTTTTACAAAGACATTTTTGTGAAACACGACCTGAAAGGAGTGTTAAATTGTTTAGGTTAGAAGGGTGTGGTTGTGGGTGTATAGTCAACAAGAATCGACACCCACACCCCAACTCACATCTACACCTAGACCCTCACATATGACATGGTAAAACTATAACTTCTGCGAGTATAACGTATTAGCAAAGTTTTATAAAATGAATTTGAGATATTTTTCTTTCTTTTTTATAAATATTTTGATCATATTAAGTTAATCAACACGAAATTCAAGCAATTTTTCTATTTTCGATGTTGAAAATTTATTAACATTGAAGCATATTATTGGTGTTCTATTACATCCGTATTTTGTCTATGTACTATTGGTTTAGAGTATGCAAGGATGCTCTTTGGCTTCGCAAAATTTTGCTCCTCGACACTTATTATTTATCTGGATGTTACGAGGTACGATTGGATTCAAAGTATCCAACTCATCTAAATGGAATCATACAACGAGATTAATTTCAACAATCAACTAAAACTATCAATCGAGCTAATGCTTCAAAAATTCGTGCCATCTCTATTGCCGTATTTGGAAGTGTCTGTGTAGTAGATGGAGTGATACTGCTTTTTGTGGGTGGAATATCTGGTAGGAAGACTGATTGAAGTGGATTCTCGCCATTAATTGGTGCTGGAATCAGAATGCTTTGTTTGGAAAGATTGTTAGGATAGTTAGATATATTATATTATCAGAGCAGGATTTATAAAACGAATGTGACGAGTAGTTACTAATGAATCAATGAAGTATTTGACAAGACTACCACCATGCAATTGGCGATGAGGTTCGTTCAGAATTCCCAGTAGAGCATATAGAATAGCTACATCTTATTAGCATGTAAGTATTTATCTCGAGTTAGGCCATACCCAGAGACTCAAGCGAATAATCAAAAAAAAAACTTCGGAAGTAAATTTAGCTGAAATTCTAGTAAATAGGAAACCGATTTCTTCTAGATTTCAGAATTTTTAAATATTTAGGAGCTGTAAAATGCAGTTACTTTCCTTTCTAATGAATGTTCACTACATGATTCTTGAGGCTATCAGTTTGGGTCTAGTTCTTGTATACACCGACTCTTTATACCCACACCCTTCAATGATCAAAGTAAGAGAAAAGACAAGAATAAAAGGTTTTTGAGTTCCTCTGTATTTGAATCGAGTGTATCAAAACGATTGATATGAAGAAATAAAAAGAAACTGCTTTATTTGTATTAGATGCGATTCACGTATTTTAATATAGAAAAAGAAAGCTCACTGAAGAGCAAAACGCTGCACACGGTGATTCCAGTGATCGACAACATATATATTACCTTGTCGATCGAAAGACAAACCACGAGGATAAGCGAACTGTTTTGTCCCATCGTTGTTTTCTTGTAAGATGATGCTCCCTTTTTGAGCTGCAGGAGCCCAACGTGTTACACGATGATTCTCCTGTTCGGCCACATAAAGAACTCCCGATGTATCGACAAAGATTCCTCGAGGACGCGATAATTGTGTAAGAGCTGTTCCCATGCCAAGACCTCCAGCAACGACAATACCTTTCTTGGCACCTCGATTCCATTTCATCACACGATGGTTCCAAGTGTCTGATACATAAACAGCTTGTTGTCGGTCGACAAATATGTAGGTTGGTACAAAGAGTTCATCAAGATCAGAACCAGGCCACTGTCTGCCAGCAATGACGGTTCCTTGTGTGTTGCTAACGTCTTCTCCTCCATCTAGTCGATAACGACGAACTTCATGTTGGTGGACAGAGACATACAAATATCTTTGATCATCCAAAGCCAATCCATGGCAATCGACATGATTGAAAAGGATTTCTCCTTGTGTGGTACCTTTTTGACGTGACCACCGAATGACTCGCTGATTACCTCTATCAGCAATAATCAGACTATTTGTCTTTTTGTCGACGACTAAATCGACTTGACCATTCAACTGATGTAATCCATTTCCAGCACCATTACCGCCAGCAACAACTTGCCCACTCTTGTTATCACCTATCTTCCATTGAATAATACGATGATTCAACCAATCGGAGACAATTACCACTTGCTCATCATCATCAACATAGACACCAAGAGGAGAAGCCAATTGATTGGTATTACTACCAGTTCCATTGCCTCCAGCGACAGTCATTCCGTACTGTGACCATTTGGCATCGGGTGGAATATTTGGAATGTCTATCAATCAGATAAAGATGATTATTCTTATCATTTGAAGTTTTCTCTTTTTGATCATTAAAACTTCATATGAGAAGGGAAAGGAAAAGCTATCATATTTGTTAGGCATTTGCGAAATTTCGGCTTGGACGAATGCCATCTGTGCCAATGAGAAAGGCACATCGTATATTCACTCTTCATCCAAAGAATAGGGTAACGAGAGTGACCGATCATCATCCGTATAGCAAGTGTACCAGGTCAACATCAGCGGTCACATACTCGCCTTACTCATTCTTCTCTTCATCTCGCCATCCTCTCTTCTTCTCTCCTTTTCTCTCTATCCTCGGTCATATATAAGGAAGAGGAAAAGAAAGAAAAGGGGGCGGATATACAGGGGGCAAACTAGTAACGCAATATGGTATTCACATAGTAATATGTTGGGTGCTGAAATAGACTGAAATAGTAACAACAAGACTGATAGTATTCTCGGACATATACTTTTACACTATCGATAGTTTGTTTCTCTCTCTCTGCTACAATAGAACACTAATGCGATGAATCGAGTTTTTAATTCTGAACTATCATTCCAACATCTTTCATTTATTAAAAATCAACGTTTTAAAACCTTTTGTGAACAGATAACGGAATTCATTTCAGCATATGCCGAGACCGGTATGGAATTTAGACAGATTTTCTTTGAT
The DNA here is from genome assembly GCA_900239685.1 of Rotaria macrura. Taxonomy (NCBI): domain Eukaryota; kingdom Metazoa; phylum Rotifera; class Eurotatoria; order Philodinida; family Philodinidae; genus Rotaria; species Rotaria macrura. The sequence goes on from OENT01000290.1 coordinate 129,419, forward strand.
TGATTGTTCGATGATGAAAGTACTCATTCTTCGCCAGCAAGGTGAGCGTGAGTGTATTTCCAACTCTTAATTACACCAATACCAAGATCTATCGACATCATTGAGAAAAGACTTATAATTTACCAAATGCTTTTAAGCCACAGAAAGCAACAAGTAATATTATCTTTAACAAAAACATTTTATCTTAATTAGTTACTAATGTGAGATTTGCGACCAAGTATTTAGTTTCTATGAAACTGAAATTGAAGGTGTGCTTTTATAGGTAAGACCAAGACAAAACTAGAATCAGAAAAGATTAAATATCAAAAACAGACAGGTTGTATCGTATTAATGGTTAAATAAGTGTTTGGTATGGGGTGCTAATGGGCACTATAAAAAAGAGTAGAATAAAATACGCTTGCCTTAAAGAACCTTTCGCATATTCCAGAAATTCAGTCGTGGTAGTGGGTTTTTTCTTTCGAACCACGAATTGAATCGTTGGTTTAGTTTTATCGAGAAGGTTTTTCAGCTTTGCTTGTATCGCTCATCGTAGGATCAGCGTCTTTACATAATTTTAATATTTCGTTAAAGAAATTTCGAATAGGTTGATTTTCGCCTTGAGTATATGATTCTAATTTTTTAAATGCTAATCCTTCATGAAATGATGAAGTGAATGCTCGTGTAATTTCGTTTACAAAATTTGACCATGAGGAAAACAGAATTTTATTATTTTTGTTCCATTGAAGAGCATCACCTCGTAAGGAATACGAGATTATATCTAATCGATTAGATTCAGGAGCATGCGCAGCATCTAAAAGATGTTCGATATCGTCTATCCACCTTTTTACATCGTCTTTGCCCCCTTGAAATATTTTAGGGTTTTTAATAAAATTTTCGATGATTGCTTTTCGAAGATTCTTTGAAGTCTGATCTAGTAGCATCATTGAATTATATGCAGTGGTATTTACAGATTGATGATCTAGTATCTCACCAACATTTTTAGTAGCATCAACATCAATTGTATTTGTGTAATGAATTGTATGTGGTGGACGAGCGACTTGGGTGACCGTATACATGATTTTGGATAGTTTTGGATGACCCATGATTAATTCTTGTTGTTTTATGGTTTTGTATCCGAAATGTTAATATTAGATATCGAATGTCAGTGTATTGAGCACGAATTAGAACTATAGATATCGACGTTCATTAATAAAAGTCCGTAAAAATCGTCGAAAGAATGAATTTCTTTACGATTTTTAATATATAAACGTTTGGCGTCCCCTTCGACGAGGAGTGTAATCGCTTCGAAACGTAAATGTCGAAGAATTTTCGTTTGATTAAATTTCTTCTCAATATCATCTAGCTATTGCTTAACAGCCTGTTTACCAGAAAACGGACTGCAATTTTGTAAAATAAATGTATCGAAATCATGCTCGGTAGCGTTTTCATCTATTTCTAATTTATGATCATTGAAATTGATAGTTTCATCTTGTAATGGACCGTAGTAAGGTTTTTTAGCGATTTCTGATGATTGACACTCAACAGATTCAACCATTACATTTTTCGTTAATTCCTCATCAGGATCCGTAACGAGAACTGATTGTAATACAATTGTTGGTCGATTAGGTGTAGGTATGATAGATTTCTACGATTGTCACCTTGTAGGTTACTTAGTATTGGTTCCTGATTGTTGGTTGATGTTAATAAGGAAGATATGGAAGTTGTACTGAAATTTAACGGGTCAAGTGTTGATGATTCGTATTCGAATAATTGTTGATTATTTTCACTCATGACTGTAATTGTTGATATTTTTATCGATTATATGTATATCGACAACGAGGTTTTCAAGTATAGTAACGAATATAGACAGGATAGGAAATTAAAGAAAAACGTGATTTCGGAAAGAAAAAAAAACTTTCCAAAAATTAGGCAGATTAATGAGTTGCCCAACTTCCCCACCAATTGTGAGTCTGTTCTTTTATATTTATCTTTCTATATCCTCCGTAATTCATGTAGGCTGCAAAGGATCTATTATGGGGATGAAATCTGCCTTAAGAATTTTGAGAGTTCACAATGAAAAAACTTCCTAACCTGACTTGATCGTGGAAATAAATAATTAATATAAATTTAACTTGTAGTAATCATGTTTTATTGAATAACTTGAAAACAAAAAACCACGAAAAACAACCACCACCGGTAGAGAGAAAAATAACGACAGAAAAGAAAAGATATCGGTCAACCATTATCGAAAAATATCAAACGAGAATTTCACAAAGGATTAAATATATAGATCACAGTAGTTAGTGTCATATAGCTCCACCTATTGACGCTAACATATACTGCTTATTTGCTATCATTTGAATTCATCTGATCTAGAATCACTTTTAAGGTATGGGAGGTTCTTAAACTGAGTGATTTTCTTTTAATTTTCTCATCTGACATCTATTACCTAAAGTTATCGAGTCATTTTGCTTTAATATCATTTCTGAATCTTTCATTGTAATCATGTTACAATATATTGGATCTAATTGCTGGCAAGCTCCGTTAACAAAGAAGTGTATACTAAGTCTGATTCATGCATCCAAATTCATCAAAACTTTCCAAACCATCGTCACTTTTTGCTTCGTGAATGCTTTAAAACCCAATCTTGCCGATCCATCTCTTGCGTTCACAACATGAATGAGATTTAATGCAGTTTTTTCTGAAATTTATATATTCAACGCTAGAAAACATGTTTACGAAGAGACAAACTTGTTTATACAAGTTCTCTTCTTTTTTTCTCAACAGAACTAGTTAAACGGTGTTTTCTTCTTCTTGTTTTTGCTTAGATGCATTAAAATACAGTTATAGAGTTTATCTGACTGCATGAATAATTTCAATGTATTATTTTAATTCGAATTTATTACAATCAGAATTTTTTATTGAATTAATTTGGTATAAACTTAAAATTTAAAACTACTATTAAGAATTAAAATAAGTAAAAAATTTTCTTTTAAATGACGTTCCATTTCATATTATAACTTATTTATAATTAAAGTTACTCCATATTAATAATAATCCATATTTAAATTAATTTATACTTATTATAACAATGGGTCCAATTATAATTATTTAAAACTGAGCTTTGTTTAAAATTGTTGACAAGCCATGTGTTTAAGCATTATTCATAATTATGATATTTCAATTACAATTATTATAGAGTGGTTTTATACATATTATATCCATTTATCTACAAATTCATTCTTCAGTAAACTGCCGAACCCATAGAATTAGATTTTAAATTCCAACTTTTATTTTAATTTTTAATTTTAATTTTAATTTTAATTTTAATTTCCCTCTTATTTATTAGTTTTAGTTGGTATTTGTAACCCCGGTCTTGAATTGATTTTATCTTTAATCCAGAGCCCTGAAGAGTGTTTATATTAATGAATAACTACACGAAACGCATTAGCACCAGTAAAACATTATTCTTAAATTAAAATGCGACAGAAATATCGGCTGCTGAAAATCAAGAGTTGGGATTAGAAAATTGATTTGTACTTTTTAATATGTACAGATGGATTTGCTTTTTTGTTTGCTTCGCTCTCACCCTGTAGGGTAAGAGAATAGAATACATCACAGAACCCTAAACTCCTTTGCAGTTTTACTCCTCTAAATACACGTGTCGACTATTTGCTTGCTCTGTAATCTTTACCAACATACAACGTTCGAAGCCCTCTATCATTTACTTTTGCGTCCTTTTCAGGGAGATAAGCAAACACTTAGCATGCCAAGAACGTGCAGTATTAATTGTCGTTCGTGACATAGTAAGTTACTCGACGAAATTCCTGTGATGCCCAGCTGTATTTTAGAATTTTACTTTCCACAGTAGCGTATTGAGTTCTTCTTGGAGCTTCGTTGAAATAGACTCTGTCGTGATGTATTTGAGTCAATAACTGATTGAAATAGCAAGTAATTCTTTTATTCCTGTTCGCTTTTGCAATAGACAATGTTCATACAATTGCAGACTTCTTTTTCAGATTATAGCTGGGTAGCAAGCTATGACCTAAGGTCCTTACAATTCAAGTTCTAGATATGTTGGGAGAACTTAGAAAATTCCTTTAGATTGAATGAGTAGCAGGTGAAAAGAAAGAAGAGAAAAAGGAAAAATAAGAGAAGAAAATAGGGAGAGAATACGATAAAACCAAATAGAAGCAAAGAGAAAATAGATTTGGAAAAGAAGAACAAGAAAAAGAACAAGGGAAGAAAAGAAGAAGGCAGATGAAAGAAGAAAAAGAAAAAGAGTGTCTAGGATGATCATGGGTATGATCATCGAGCTACCAGGCACTCCCCGAATATTGCTTCATTAATTATGTGTATGGTAGCTAGATGATTTATTACTTGTAAATATGCTAGACCGTATAGTGCTAAAAATAGCCTTAATCGCAGTACTTGGGACGATTTGTGCACAGAAAAATGAAAATTCACTTAAGTGAATTCTCATTTGGGTTTTTTCGTGCGCAAGCTGTCCCGCGCCCTTTACGTGCTCGATAAGTAGTTAATAATTATTTTCTCAAAAATTTAATTTCCATTTTTCTATCAATAAGCATTTCTATATTATTGGATCTTTAATATTACTTAATATTTTTTAAAATCTACCTCGTTATAAATTCAGTAAGCAAGAGTTTTGCTTTCATTTCAGAAACTTTATCACAATACTTGTAGTTGTAATTATGACACTCTTCATAGAACATTTTGAAATTAGTCTTTCATGTTGGAATAATTTTTACATCCGAAACTTATTGTGCCGTCCAGTATTTCATTTTAGGAGACTAAATTAAGAAGAGAGAAAGAATGAATTTTTTTTTGAAATATCAAGGAATTTTCACTACGTTTGTTAAATTATTTATTTTTCAGAGATTAATTTACATCAAACAACAATGAAAATTGCGATTTTAGGCACCGGATTGATGGGTGCCGCACTTACTGAAGGTCTTTTAAATGCTAGCTACGAGATTATTGTGTACAACAGAACAATCGCTAAAACGGAACCACTCACTGCACTCGGTGCAAAGGTGGCAGTTACCCCAGCCGAAGCAATCATAGCAGCTGATGCAACAATCTTTATGCTTTCTGATGGTGTAGCTTTACGTGAAATGCTTTTGAACGATGCGACAAAAGTATCATTAAAAGGCAAAAAATTATTGAATGGCTCGACGACCACTCCAATCGAGATTACTGAGATCGCCCGTGAAGTTGCGGAATATGGTGGAGATCTTGCTGAAATGACTATCATGGTCAGTCCCGAACCTCTACGTACTAAGCAGGGACGATTCATGGTTGGTTGTAAGGCTACTGATGAATCATATTGGACAGAAATACTACTTAGTGTTGGAGAATCAGTCACGCGTCTCGGTGAAGTTGGAGAAGCATCAAAAGCAGAAACACCAATGCTGCTTGCCTCAATATTCATCCCTGTGACAGTAGCCTATGCAGCAACGATAGCCGCAAAAATGAACATGCCTCAAGAGATAAGTGAACGTTATATTAACATGGCAATCCCAACAGCTGAATACGTGCTACCAAATATGCTGGCGAGAAATTACAGCAAATGTATGGCAACCGTTGACAGCTACGCAAACGCAGTCACTACAGCTATCAAAACCGCCGAATCCGTGGGTGTGCCTACTAAAATCCTCAAAGACATACAAGATCTTTTCAAATCAGCGGCAGAGCGTGGTTTTGCTCAAAGCGACGGTAGCTCCATCTTCGAAGTACTGTTTGAACCAAATGCCAACGATAAATAAATTAAGCAACAGCTTTTCGTTGGCATTCCTCACATACTGAACTAATATAGTGCTTTTTATAGTGCCGATACACATAGTTTCGTTTTCTGGAGAAAATAAATCATAGCAACTGAATCAATAATGATAAAAACAGATCAATACATTTTTGAATAAAGAATAAAACATCAATTTGGTGAACCTCAGAGGGTGAAGCTGAGTCTCGCTATCCTTATCAGGATTTCATCTCTGCTTCGAGAATCTTCGTACGACTTCGACAAATGAACTTATTTTAATGATCTTGAAGAGTCACAAACAAAGTCCGAACCTAAACAATATTAAAGAATTTCAAAGAAAAGAGGAGGTGAGCATAGCATACCAAGATCGCGGTTTTGTTCTTGATTAAGAGACTCATCAGTTGGTTTTGAATCTTCTTCCTAAATCAAATTTCTATCTTTATGATACGAAGAGACCAAAATGATGGATAGAATGGATATTAATTTTAGTTGGAACTATTTTGCTTCATCTCATGGTAAAGGGGTGATGGGAAGTGTTCTTGGGACATTGAAGAGGCTTATTTGGTTCGAAATAGTGTCAGAAAAACACTGTTTATTTGCTGATGATTTTGTAAAAATATGTCATCAGAAACTAAAAACAATATCTGTTATTTTAGTAAGACAAGTACAATTAGATGTGGCAAAATTAACACTGGAGAAAACGTTTCCGAAAATTATTAATCTGTCTGATATTCGAAATCAACATCACGTTCAAGTTTTACACAAAAACATGATTCACTATGCTCGTTATGCAACATGTGAATATCAGTATGTTTTTCGATTTGTTGACATTTATGGTTTTAATCTGGAATTTCTATATTATTAGAGCGATATTTCGAATTCATCCTCTTGGTTATTAATTATTGTACGATATATTTTTTTATTTGTTATATACTGCTTTGCTATGTTCTACGAAATAAAATTGAAAAAAACATGATCATTTTTTAAACGTGGTTCTGTCACGCTTGGACAGGTCATTAACAGAATATGTTCAAGGATTCTACTGTGATAGCATCGTAAAAGATAGATGATGTCCAATGTACAAAAATTAGCCGTTTGTTAAAGACGAACAGGCTGCTACGTAGTCATATAGCCTATAAAGAAGATCATGACCATCAATAATTGTCGTCAATTGAACGTGTTTATGAAAACGTGGTCAGCTGAATTGATCTAAAATGCGTGAAAAGCCTATTTTTGATGATTTTATAGTGCTTATGATTGGTCAAAGAGATGTGTTCTCCTATTTTTCAAATGCAGCGAATAATATGAAGTATAATTTAATGATATTTCTTATGTAAATGTGATACATGCCTTGTGCGTTTTTGGGAAGAAATAACTACATATACGAAAGTTCAAATTTTCGTCGATCTGGTATCATTGTCTCGTAGTGTTTTGAAACCCAAATTTGTTTCTTCGATTTCAGGTAATTCAGCACATGAGTAACTGTATTTATAATATCGTATATATTGGGTTTTCATAAAATTCAACATAAGCACCTGTTTTGCCCTATTTTCTGTCACTTTACGTTCATCATCATTTTCTGAACTGATGTAAAACACACCAATTTTATCTATCGGACACCGGACAAGTTTTACGTTTTCTAATTTATATCGAATAGATTGAACTAAATCAAGTTCACGATGTGCTGGCAAATCTTCATAAATGAATAATGCCCTCGTATGAAGTTCATTTAAGCGTTCTTTCAATTGACTAGATAGTTGTTTGATTGCTAGTGATGATGGTGGTATGTGATAATGATTGAAAATTTACGAACTTATTTTACTCAGTATCCGATCATATTTCTTTTGTGCTAGCAGAACTCGTCCCCTATATGATAGCAGTGCATTTCGGTTGGGTCTTACGTAGTTGTTGCTCATAAAAGAAATGAATCATTATTAGAATCAGTGCTGGCAACGATGAACTTGTTTACGATAAAACCGTAACATTTGACCTGTTGAAGATAGATAGATCAATGCGGCAGTAGTGAAAGGGATATCAGACTCATCAACAATTGCTTCAGATAATACATCTATAATATTAGCTTGACTGCTTTTTGTTGAATGCCGTTCATGACGACCACGGCGACGTAATAGTTTCATTCGATATCTTGTTAATCTGTGAAGCGAACTTTGATGTAAATGAACGCATTCTCTACGAGTGATATCATTTGTTTCCAATGAAATTTTTGTCGGACAATCTAGCGATTGTATCGTCAATTGTTCCTTACATTACCATAGAACTTTAATTTCATCCTAAAGAAAATAAACAACATACAATCTTTAGATGAGTTGAATTCTTTTAATCGAATTCTTACTGGTCAAATACCGGTGTCCATGCTGAGGGTGACACACAACAACATTACCCGATTTTTATGTTTAAAAAATATTTCTATACAATAATTTTACAAGTGAGAAAAAATCTGTTATCATTGACGATATTTACTAATATTAAGTCGATTAATACTAATATCGATATTTATTCATGGAAAATAGGTTTTGATTCTGGCTTGTCGTTCCTCCAAGCTACTATGGCTTCACTTTCTTCCGTATTTTCTAAAGCAAAATTGATATGATTGATTTTAAGATTTAGTATTTCATTTAGAATGAATAAAATTTACTTTGGCGATTATAAGGTGTTTTATTAATTTTCTATCATGTTGAGGGCCGCTCGGTGGTGGGAATGGGTGTGGTTTCCATGTAGCCAATAATATAAAATAATGGACATTATTTTACATTATTTCTGATAAATAATGTTCTCATTGTAATTATAATGTAACCTACATAATGCAGTGAAATGCACTGATTTCGAGTGAATTATCGAAGATGCAACCACTATTTCTTTGCAATTCCTTATAATGCATGAAAAATTTTAGAAAAATGCATTAAAGTGCATTAGAGTCTTAGGCATTTTCAAATAATTTTGACTCATGTTTTTGTCAATTTTTTCATGCATTATAATAAATTGCAAAGAAATAGTGGTAGCATTTTCGATAATTCACTCAAACTCAATATTTTGCATTATAATTACAATTCGGACATTATTTATGAAAAATAATGTAAAATAACGCGTATTATTTTATTTTATTCGCTACATAGTAAACAAACCCACAGTCACCCTCTTCGATTCCAGAAAATATGTCGTTATTCTGCAGTATAGGATGAAATATTTATGAAAACGAAATCAACACACATATGCATGGTTTGAATCTACATTGATTGCTGAACGTACGAATATAGTAACTCGGCCCTATATTACTATTGAAAAGCTCCTGTTATCGTTGAAAAAACATTTCTCTGTATCACCGCTCATTATAATTACTTTTGCATTTCGTTTTTATTTCGTTCTTATTACTGTAGCTGTTCGCTTTTCGATTTCTAACAGTAACATGGCTTTTCTCGGTTTTCATTTTTTTCAGTCATTTCATTTTTCACTTCTATCCTCTAATTGTAATGGAGACCCCTGATGAGTAGTTTTGATAAATAAAAACGTGAAACACGTCAGCCAACTGAACTCTGCATTTATTTAATTAATTATTATACAAATGCTCAATAAACTATTATTTGATCATTCATTTTATTCGAAATAAAGGACAATCGATTGTTGAGAAGCAAATGTTGGCAAAAAGCTGATCCCATTCATCTCGCATTCAAATATATAGGTCAGTGTGTTTTTCGGCTAAGTCGTTCCCTTCTATGTGCTTGCCGATACCTGCTATGGATACGCTTTAGAAAAACAAATTATATACAAAATGATGTCTTCGAAGCAAAATAAGATATTGCGTCTCGCCACTGATCGTAAAAACAGAAATTCCATCAATTTCAATCAAACTTTGGGAAAGTTTTTCTACTCTCCTAAAAATCTTTTCCCAGAAAACCAACGAAAAACCTTTTGCTAGGGCTTGGGAACCCTTTTCGTACCCTCCAGAAATCTTTCGAAACTTTGCGAACTTTCAGAAGCATAGTTTCTACCATCAGAAACTCTTAAAAGGTTTCCGATAGTAACGAAATCGTAAACCGAAAATGGTTTCCAAGCCTTAGATACCCTTACGAACGCTTCTGAGCTTGGGAAACCATTTTCGGTTTCCCATTTTGTTAGTATCGGAAACCTTTAAGAGTTTCTGGTGGTAAGAAAAGGGTTTCCGAACTGTAGCAAACGTTTTTTCGTTGGTTTTCTGGGAAACGGTTTTTTTTAGAGAGCACACCCACACGTTTCCGACGATTAAATATTATTCAGAAGTAAAATAATATGTTCGTCTTGCTTTGATAGCTCAATGGTGAGAGGACTGGTCCGGTTCACCAGTTATCATATCTTGGGTTAAATTCCCGATTGAAGCATATATTTTATATTTTCTGTTTATTCATCGAAAATCAAAGGAAATGAATATTCTAGTATTGTATGAAACAATTACATATACTCCTTTCTGTCCTTTCATTCATTCGAGTTCATCATTCGAAGCCGGTTCGATATTGTGCGTAAAGTATGGCTCAATGGTCAATTCGAATGCCATTGACCGTTGGCAAATAGTTCGAATTTACATATCGAGACGAGGAACATTTTCTCTCAACGTCCCATGACGAATCGACTCGCTCAATTTGTTGAAAATCACCGTCCATACAGCGAATCCCAACAGTGAGTGAAAAGTGGCGACCAATGATGTGAAGGGAAAAAGGAATGAATAATGGCAAAAAAAGACGACATTATAAGAAATCTAACGATTAATTGTCTTGTGTTTTTTCGAACGATGACTGCCTTGAAATATTCTTTTTGCGACTTTCTCTCGTTCTCTTGTCTCATTCCACGTGGCATCGTTCTTTTTCTTTGCTCCACCGTTCCAAATGTATATTGTTATGAGACCGATGGTTGAGTCATGATAATTTTTCATCATGTTCTTCTTTCTATTAACACTGGTTACCCTTACTCGTCAGCAGCTGCTCTTCGGAATACTATTTCACGATGACTCAAACAGCGATATCATAATAATGTACATTTGGAACGACGAAACAAAGAAAAAGAACGGTGCCACGTAGAATGAGATAAGAGAACGAGAATACGTCGCCAAAAGAATATTTCAAGGTTGATATTGTTGGAAAAAACCAAGAGAATTAATCGCCAGATTTCTTATAGAAGCTGATAAATACCCAATCATACATAGACGAAGCCTGTCACCAACGAAGCTGCTCTAACGGAATACGACCGATCATCTTCAGTAGTCCCTATGATTCATTGGCATTCATAATTATCAGTCAAGTAAGACATTCAGTATCACGACAGCGAAGCATTTCTGAATTCGGGCAGAATTATGATACGAGATATTCCTTAGTTTTCGGCGATTGCTTTGATGTATCGACGGAAATTTTCATAGAGTTGCTTTTCAGTGACATCATTCTGTTCTTCATCTTGTGTCAAGTGTGATTGTTTGATAGTAAGCTTGGCAAAAGTACTCTCTAAAAAATAACCGTTTCCCAGAAAACCAACGCAAAAAGGGTTTGCGAGGCTCGGAAACCCTTTTCTTACTCTCGGGAA